>JAVDBV010039656.1:0-10165 GCA_032619315.1 Piper longum
GAGGCAACACCAACACCAAAACCAACCTTGGCTCTGATACCACTTGTTGGGCCCTTCGGGCTCCAAAAGTGACTTGCAACAGGTTCATGGGTCTCTCTTAATCCAAAAGCTAGCTTAAGAATTAAGGTCTTCCCATTAGCCTATATACAAGTCACCGGTTGCCTCTAAATGGGATGTGGGATTAACCCAATATTGTCTTTATATATATATATATATATATATATATATATATATATATTGATTTTTACCCTCTTTAACCTGAGATATAATTTCTAACAATCCTCTCTCTAGGACGGTGCCGGACAAAACGATAAAAAATTAAGATATCTTGATTCTTTAAAACACTAGTGCAGAATATATAAAATCGTATAAAAGAGGAGTTTGAAGGATACAAAAATAGTAAAATAGAGCTCGATTAACAGACTAATAGACTCCACTTAAATCCTAAGACAAAGCAAGAAGGATGAGATTTAAATGAGTTTAAACACAACAAAACCTGTCTTGCTTGATCAGTCATTAAGATATCTATCTTCGTTTCCTCCTTGGGATGAGGTGGAAGAAGAGGACGATATAGGCCGCAACCGAGGATAGTGCTTAAACAGCTCTTTCCTCCGAAAGAATGTCATTCTCGTTTTGCGAAGTCCATAGAACCTCAACTGCCTGCCTACATTTTTATGATCTCAAACCATGAATATCTATCTTTGCAAGTGCATTATGAAAACATCATTAAAAAGTTGGCTTTCAGCAAGAATTTGTTAGTACCATCATCTTATTTACGGCTATGGAACCTAGTTTTTGCAATGCATCTTTCAAGTCTGGCTGGCCATTGATAATGGGAAGCCGATGTCCACCTCCGGCAGCCACCAAAATGGTGATCTATAAAACATACTAATTGTTTAGCAACGCTTAGACTTGGTACCCAGAATAATAATCCGAACAGAACAAGCAGACCATCTAGTTTATCAATAAAACAAATGCTCATACCACAATGTATGCTTTATCAAGTCCCTTAGGTCTCGGAGTTGGCTGTGCTATGTCCTTCTTAAAATCATTGACGTTAACAAGTGTCACCTCATCGAACTTTGCACATTCTTCCGTCGAAAGCTTACTAAACTGTTCCTCCACATTTTCTACGCTGTAGTCCACACCAATCTGCTTATATAGGCGTCAATTCCATGCATGATGTTATCTATCGAGAGAGTAAAATGTACCAAGCAGTAATTCAAATGTTCGGAGGGGATAACCTGTTTAATAATTTTGGATATAACTCTTCAGCAAACTAGCCGGAAACTAACTATCATGCTAATCTGTCTACTAACCTTGAATAATTGTGATGCAGGCCATATCCTTCTTTTAATTTAAATGGTGGACTTAAGTGGAGTAATAAGAAAGCACAAATCTCTCTGAACTAGACTATAAATAATGGGATAAAAGAATCCAAGTTAATTCATTTCATCTTCATTTTAACTTACCCAGGAGTAAACAGAATAGCAACTATCTAGATTTCGAAGCAAAGCTTGGACAGTTTCTGCAGACAAAGTGGGGAACGTGACAAACGATCAGTTCCACGCTAAATCACAAATCAACATTCAAAATCGTTAATTGCTTCTAATTGGTAACGTGAGCACATATTGTTAAACATAAAGCTAGAAAAGAGCAATGTAAGTACACATAATCAACCACCTTTGATGCTAGATATGCTTATCAGAAGAAGGGAAATAAAAAATGAGAAGCACATAAATTCACTAATTAATATATGGTGGAAGCCTTTTGGAGAGGAAGTATCGGCGTTCTCGGCAATTTTGCCGAGATCCTTCTGAAGTGATCTAGCTATTCCCACCAATCCAACCTGTTCATCCAACAACTATCCGATCAAACAACCCAACAAATAACTTTTTCGGACTAATCAATATCATTCACATGTTCCTCACAGGTTCCAACCAAGAGAAGACACAAACCAAACGTTCTCAACGCTCGTACCTGTAGTTTAATGACGGTGATCTTTGATGCATGAATAGCACAGGCACCAATCAGTAACGCAAGTAGTGCGAAAAGCAAGAACCATAAGAGGCCGGTCATGATGTAAGATTTTGCCTTGACAAGAGGCCGTGAAAGCGTAGAAGAGGAGTTCTCGACATAAGAAAGGGTAAGATCCTTATTCTCTATACCAGTCTGATCAGTAGAAGGATTGTCAGAAAAGGAGTGGCTAGTCGTCGGAAAATGCTACAAGAAGTGTTCTCGACATGAGAAAGGGTTGTGATATCCTTCTTCTTGATATCAATAGAAGGCTTATGATCGGAAGAGGGGCAGGTTGGTGACGAGAAGGTTCTGGGCCAAGACCAGGATGATGATCTGGAAGAGGAGGGAGACGAGTCGGACGACGAAGAGGAGTGATGGGAAGAAGATGAAGAGCGGTAAAAGGAGCCGGAAGAAGACGAAGAGCGGTAAGATGACGAAGAGGAATAAGAAGAAGAAGACGAGGAGCGAGAGCTGCTAAAGGAACAGCCACCCATCCACCCACCGGTAGCCGCTAGAGACGACAAGGGGTTGGACATGACAAGAGCGACGGCGACAATGGCCGCCACCACCGGCGCCGGCATGGCCGTCAACACAAACGCATAAAGCGCAAAGAGAGAGCCGTCAACACAAACAATCCATAACCTTAGATTTAGTATCTCATGTTTAGATCTTAGATTTACCAGTTAAGATGTAGTGGAAGCCTTCTCGAGTCGAAGTGTCGGCGTTCTCGGCAATTTTGTCGAGATCCTTCTGAAGTGATCAAGCCACTCCCACGAATCCGACCTGTTGATAGTTGATGAACCCAACATCAAATAAGAACCTGATCAACCTACTAATAAAAAAAACTGCACTAATTATGTCTGAATCGCCAGACTAACCAATTCGTCCGAGTTTAACAAAAATTAAATGCTCCGACGTGAATATGCATACCTGGAGCTTAATCACCGTGGTCCTAGATGAATAAACCAAGGCACAAATCAATAACAAGCATAGAATGAGAATCCAAACCCAGAAGCCATTAGACAACAGATCGCTTAAAGATGAAGAGGAGCAATTGAACTCCGACGTGGACAAAACCAAATCGAAATCTGAATTAGAATCCCAAGAGCTGGAACCAAAGGAACTGCCACCCATTGCTCCACCGGTGGCCACGAGAGAGGACAAGGGGTTGGAGAGCATAAGCTCGGCCGCCACCACCGGGGCCTGCATGGCAGTGCACAACGCTTCGAGTGCCATTGCACCCAAGCTCGAGCCTTCTCCGGCTGTGCAACGCCAGCGGCCGAATCGATTCTGGGTTTCGTTGTGCATATCGTCGGGGAAGATGGTGATGATGTTGATGAGGTGGTGCAGTTGAGAACTGTGACGTGATTAGGAAGGAGGAGGAAGCTGCGGTTGGGGAACGTGGAAAGGCTGATATTGAAGGGGAGGGATGGAAGACGAAGGGAGGGGTGGAGGGAGACGGCGTTGCGCTTGAGGGGGGAGGTCTGGTTGTGGATAGAGAAGAGAGGGATGGTGGTGGCTGTGTGCATGTAAGCTGAAGCAGCCCTGGATGGAAGCTTGATGAAGAAGTCAAACCTGATATACATACCCGGCTTTATATAAAAAAGTAGTACAGGATAATCTCCCTTACGCTTTTGTTAGGTTAAAATATTAAGGAAAATTTGGGAGAAATTCTATTTTAATTTATTTTATTATATTTTATTAAAAAACTTTTATTTAAAAAAATTAAAAGGCTTATTTTCTTTGAAGCAAAGAAGTTGAATAGATGGATAGATTCGTATAATAAATTATGAAAAAGATATTAGAAATAATACCTTGGAAAAAATTAAAAAAATTAAATAAAGTTGAAAAATTCCTAGGAGAAAAAGTATCTCTCAATTATATAATTTCGTCTATTTACGTGCAGCTGTGTAAGAATTATTGTACATTCACAACATGCTTAGTCACCATCTAAAACAATTAAAATAAGGGTTTTGACATATAATCACCAGCTCTTATATCATTTAGAACAGCCCCTACACTTTATTTTTTTTTAAAAATGGAGCCAGTTGACTCCTCTTTTTCCATGCGATGTCGATAAAACTTGTTAAATTTTTATACGACACCTAGTTTGTTAAAATTAAAAATTAGGGCAAATTATATTAGAAAAGAATAATAGAAAATATAACTATAGCTAGAAAGAGCTTCACTCTCAAATAAATTCAATTAACTTTAAGTCAGAGGAATATATGAAGGAGTTTGAGCTCAATAAAATTTTGCTGATCACTTCACAGTTCCATCTGTAAAAAATTGGGATCCATAACTTCATCTTCTTTTACTTCCTGTGGACAACGTAGAAGGAAACTTTAGAGGCCGCAACAAAGGATAGTTCTTCAGCAGCTCTTCATCGGAAACAATGTCACTCTCATTTTGTGGAGTCCATAAAACCTCAACAGCCTTCATACATGATATTCGTGAGCTCAAGTCAGTATTTATCCTTGCAAGCATTAAGAAAACAAAACAAATAATTTGGCATCCAGCATGAATTTGTTGGGTACCATTAACTCATTTACTGCGAAGGAACCTAGTTTTTGCAAAGCATCTTTCAAGTCTAGTTTGCCATTGATGATAGGAACATCATGATGCCCATCACTGGCAGCCACCAAAATGGTTATCTATAAAACACAGTAGTGGTTTAACAAGGCTATAGAACTTAATTTAACACTTAAATAAGGAAAACTGAACAAGTAGATCGAGTATGGTCTAATGTATCAATTTCTGAGTTGGACAAGACAAAGCTTCCTACCACAATGTATCCTTTATCAATTCCCATTGATTTCAGAGTTGGCTCTGTTTTGTGCTTCTTAATATTATTCACGTTAACAAGCGTCTCATTATCAAACTACGCCCGTTCTTCCCTCGAAAGCTTGCGAACGAGGATCATTGCATCGCTTACATTGTCGTCAATACCAATCTGCAGATATAAGCAATCCACAATATTAAGCGAAAACAATGCAAGCATTCTAAATATTCAAAATGGGTAAACTATTTATTTCGGAAAGTTAACCTCCCGGAAATTATCTTGTTAGTTTGCTACTTAGCCTTCAATTGTGAGTCATATCCTTCGGCCATTGTATCGCGGATTTAAGTACAGTCATAAGAATTAAAGCACAAATCTCTCTGAACTAGAATTTATAAATACTGGGATAATTGAATCCAAATTCAGTTCATTTTCATTTTAGCTTACCCAGGAATAGCAACTATCTAGATTTAGAAGCAAAGCTTGGGCAGTTTCTGCCGACAATTTGAGGGGAAAGAGTGACAAATGATCAGTTCCACACTAAAACATAATCAACACGAAAAATCGTTAATTGCGTCCAACTAGTATTGATATGAACATTTGTTAAAACTTAAAACGTGGAGAGAGCCATGTAACACATACTTAGATATCTGAAGAAAGCCCATAGATTATACCAGTTACGATATAGTGGAAACCTTTTGCAGAGGAAGTATCGGCCTTCTCGGCAATTTTGTCAAGATCTTTCTGAAGTGATCTAGCTGTTCCCACCAATCCAACCCGTTCATCCAACAACATCACCTGAAATATAACTCTCATAAGCAAAAAATCACTAAACCTAAATCTAAAGGTTGGGCCAAAAACGAAAACAAGAATAAAACGCTGTGCATACCTGGAGCTTAACTATCGTGATGTGCGATGATATATAATTGTCATATTCGTAAATGAAGATCAAACATGCAAAGGAAAATAGAAGGCAGAAGGTGAAGATGAAAGACCTAACAGTATCATCAATATCACAAGAGGAATAGTTTGAAGACCAAGAGGAGCGTCTGGACCTCCAAGGCGAAGATAAGTACGAAGACGAAGACGAAGATGAATACGAGGAGGAAGACGAAGAGCTGGAACTATAGGAATGGCTGCCCATTCTACCACCGGTGGCCGCGAGAGCAGACGAGGTTGGAGAACATAAGCAACACGATGACAATGGCCAACACCACCGGCGCCTGCATGGACTGCATGGCCGTGCACAACGCTTCCGTCGCCATTTCATGCAAGGTCGGACCTTTCTCCGGCGACGCAACGCCGCCGGTGGAATCTTTTCTGGGTTTCTTCTTACGCATCGTAGGGAAAGATGGTGATGATGTTGATGAGGCGTAGCAGTTGATATCTGTGTAGTGGGGGAGGAGGAGGCTGCGGCGGATGGAGAGGAGGGATGGAAGACGAAAGGAGGGGTTGAGGGAGACGGCATTGAGTTTGAGGGGAGGGTGTGGTTATGGATACAGAACATGGGGATGGTGGTGGATGTAAGCATGCAAGATGAAGCCGCCATGGATGGATGCTTCATGAAGGAGCTATCATCCAAATGGGGAAGACGACGTTCCCCGCTCTTTGTTCCATTAAAAGTTACAAATAGGTGCAGATTAATCGGGATTTGGCTTCATGCTTAGCTCTAAAACTCGGTTCGAATTGGCTGTACAACCTTGCGCAAATGTCCACTACTTGATATTGTTGTCTAATGGAAGATGGCACCATTTATTTTTAGTTGCTTTGAGTAAAAAAATACACTCATTTTTAGTTATTGCTTTGTGAAAATAAAGCATTCACTATGAATTTATATGCTAAATTTTATACGCTTCAACATTATATGATCAATTGTGTAGTCAGACTTGTTTAGAATTTAGATGCTAGGCATTACTAGAGTTTTATGATTTATCAAACAACTGAAATGAATTAACTAATTTAACACGAGAAATCAAGGAAAAAATGATAAGCATTCTCACTAGGGTCAACAGCAATGTCCAATACGATAAAATTACAAATGACTTCTCATGTTTAAAGTTTGGTTTGTGAATTCAGAAGAGAAAAGATTGTATATTCACAACATTATTCCTACTTAATCATGCATGTAAACTGAATTTTAATGAAAATAACATAATTTAAAGAGGCCGCAAATAAGGATAGTCCTCAAGCAGCTCTTCCTCGGAAAGGACGTCATTCTCGGCTTGAGGAGTCCATAGAACCTCAACAGCCTGCTTAAACATTCAATATGAACAAACCACAAGCATTTAACTTTACAAGCACTAGAAACATTAGAATTATAGAATTGATTTCTCCAAAGATATTGTGGTTACCATTAACTTGTCTGCCGATATGGAACCGAGTTTTTGAAGAGCGTCTTTCAAGCCTGTTCTGCCATCGATCACAGGCAGTCTACGTCCATCAGCAGCTACCAAGATGGTGATCTGTGAAACCCATTAATCCTTTAGCAAAGCTGCAACTTTGTACCCATAACAAAAAAAAAAAAAAAAAATGACGAGTATCTATATGTATATCCATTTCTGTACAAGACAAAAACGAGTTACCTACCACAATGTACTCCTTATGAAATCCCTCGGAAGTGTGAGTTGGTGTTCTACGTTTCTTCACATTATCGACGTTAACAAGAGTCTCCTCATAAGAGTCTCCTCATCAAATTTCGCATGTTCTTCAATCGAAAGCTCATTAAACTGATTCCCCACATCGTCTGTGTCGCTCTTCGCATCAACCTGTACAGTCATTCCTATGATGTTTCAAAGTAGCTCTTTACTTTAGAAGAATAGAAACAACTGCATACTCTCATGGTTATTTGTTTCCTAATTACTGTGAACATTTGATGCGAATGTGCTTTTCTTTTTCATTGTGGAGTAGATGTAGAAGAATAACCTCACTAGACACAATAAACTAATGGCTTTGAATCCTAGTTAAGTTCATCGCTGTTTCAACTTACCTGGGAGTAAACAGGGTGCCAACTTTCTGGATTTCGAAGCAAAGCCAGGACAGTTTCTGAGGAAAAAAACTAGGAAAAGGACGTCGAATCAGTTCTACACTGACACATAACAAACACGATCCTGAACTGTGTAACATGAACAAATTAAACTTGAGCATAAAGACACAGTTTTAGTTGTCTAATTCATAAACTATGATCTGAGCAGAATGCAATCAGCTTGAACATTAAAATGGTAACTAAAATGTTCATTTATGCAATGAACTAAGGGTCACGCAATCGTAATCCGAGAAAGTATATGTTAGTATTGGTGATCAAACCTGCATTTAACCTGTAAATGACTGATCAGTTTATAAGATTAAATCCTTCTTGGGTATTTTAAAAAATTATGAATGCTCACTAATGTATGATAGAGCTAGCCTAAGCTGTTAGTCAGTTGGACAATTTGATGGTTATGACAAGAAATACGAGTACGTGAGTGTCAATATATGGAATATTTCTCCATCTATCTTCTACGGTATAGCAGCTCTTTTCTTACAAACTAAAGCTCAGTAACAAGAACATTATGCCAGAATGACAAACTAAACAGGCAACACAGCAACAAAAAAATGTACAAGGAAATTAATGGAAGATGAGAAGAGGTCGCTAGGTTTACCAGTTAATATGTAATGGAAGTCCATCGGAGTGGACGTGTCGGCGGTCTCAGCAATTTCATTGAAAATCTTTTGAAGGGATTCCCCACCAATCCGACCTGTTGATTGATGACATTAAGAAGCTTCTCAACAAATGGACAAATATTCCCGAACTACTCGATCAACCAAGCATCCAAAACAAGCAATTATTTTTCTTCCGAGCTACAACTATCAAAGTAACATGATTAATCATAAATTGTGTGCATCTTCATCCAGTTGACATACCTGCAGCTTGATCACACAGGGACCGGAATGTGTAGAGAGAGAATAATCAACCACACAAAAACAAAAACAGAAAAACCGAAATGCCAGCAAAGCAAAGAACCTCGTCGACAGGAGGATTCTTAGAAGAGTAGCTCTCGGCATGGGACTGCGAATAATAATAATTCTGTTGGTCAGCGTCCTTAACAAAAGAACAATTAGCACAAGAAGAAGGCGGCTTAGAGGTAGAGGCACCAATCTTCTCATTGTAGTCATTGTTAGAAGTCAGGGAAGATGAAGATGTGGAAGACCACGACGACGACGGCGATTGCGAGTAAGAGTAGTTGGACGAGGACGACGGCGGGTAGGATGAGTACCTAGACGAACGAGAAGATGATCCATAACCGCTGGACGAATGGGAGGAATATGAAGGGCGAGAGTAGTTAGACGAAGACGAAGAGTAGGAGTAGCTAGGTCTAGATGATGAAGAAGTGGAAGAAGAGTAGCTAGGCCGGGACGACGACGAAGAAGACTGAATGGAGGAATGAGACTTGAAGGCCCGGCCGCCCATTCTTCCACCGGTGGCGGCGAGAGCCAACAAGGGGTTGCAGAGCACAAGCACCGCGACAACGGCAACGGCCACCACCACCGGCGCCTGCATGGCCATGCACGACGTTTCGAGTGCCATTGCACGCAAGATCGAACCTTTATCGGCGGTGCAACGCCGCCGACCGAATCCTTTCTGGGTTTCGTCGTACATATCATAAGGGAAGATGGTGACGATGAGACGGTGAGTGGGAAAGGAGGAGGAGGCGGCGGATCAACCTTATTCTGCGAGCAAGGGGAGGTCAGGACGACATTGATGTTGGAGATTTATATAATGTAAATTCCCAGGTTCTGAGATTGTTATAATCCACTATTGATAGGTTGAATTAGCCAATTTTTTCTATACGATAAAGCAGTTGATCATAATGAATACAACATGTAGAAGATGTTTCTAATTGAACTCGGTACAAAGAAGAGTTTTTACTATCCTCTTCAATATGTATTTCGTTATTAAGGAGTGGAGAATTTGAGCAGACTTAGCTCAACTTTAGTCTAATTCTTCAAAACGCAAGTAGAGTTTAACCTTTAGGGTCCGTTTTTTTGTCCTGAAATAACATAAAAGAAATGTAAAATTTAGAATTTTCTTGTGTTTGTATGTCCTGAAATTTAGTTAAAATAAATTTATGTAAAAAATTTATAAAGTAACATTCTTTTGTAGAAAATATAAGAAATTTGGGGAACTTAAAGAGAGACACACGTAAAGAAAAAATATTTCATTTTCATCTCATTTTCATACTATTTAAATATATAAAAGAAATCTTTAAAATTTTCGTGTTATTTCATTTTATTGTATTTCTAGTTCCTATGAAATTTTTTTTTCATTTATACTATTTTCATGTCAACTAAACGAACGCTAATTCGTCTAAAGAAGCTAGATTTTAATAA
>JAVDBV010039657.1:0-11693 GCA_032619315.1 Piper longum
CAGTCTGTTCTTCTCCTAAGAACTATCCATTCTTTGCCTGACCACTGTTGTAGCAGGATCAGTGAGAGAGGTATGGTGGTCTATTTTAATGGTAGAGTTGTGGGTCTGGTTTGTTTATCTCTGTTTTTCAACGTTTGGAGCTTGTGGATGGGCTATGTATCTGTTTAGATCATTTGTCATGGTTTTGCACTTCTGATTGTGAGCGGGAGGAAGTGTTTGCTGTCTATTTCTTTGCAATTCTTATGCTTTCAAAGAGCTAATTCTGTTTGCAAAGAATCATCCTGATTGTTGGTCTTGTTGAGTTTCATCTCTATATTTTTGTGATCAATCGATCTTAGTAGTCTGATCAGTTATCAAAGAGAAGCTGTTTTGAGCAAAATTTGTACTGTTTTGTGTTTTTTGATTGTTGTTCATGGTTCTTTATTTGTCTTGACCAGGGTTAGGAGATATATACATGAACATTATGATGAGAACTTGGGAGCACTGCTTGTGAGTTTCATCAGCTTGAAAAAGGAAGGCGTTACATAGCAAGCAGTTAGCAGATTTCAATGGCCAAGAAGCAGAGAATCCCCTCACCATGTCTTTTGGAACAAGCGATATGATAGAGGACTCGGTAGTGTGTAGTATAGCCGCATCTCCGAGCTCAAGGTGTTTGAGTTACCCAGCGGAAAGTATTCCATTTGAGGAGGTTGGTCCTGGCAGCCCCAAATGTGAAGCTGCTTTGCAGCTGCAGAAAGCATACAAGGGCTTCCGAACAAGAAGAAAGCTTGCGGATTGTGCTGTTCTTGTAGAACAACAATGGTAAATTTCACATCTTTCTCACAGGCATGCATTTAGATGTAGAATTTTTTATATTAATATGTTCCCAGTTCTAAGCTAGTGAAATTATGTTTGTTGCAGGTGGAAGTTGTTGGATTTTGCTGTGCTCAAACGTAGTTCCATATCATTTTTTGACATTAGCAAACAAGAGACGGCAATATCTCGCTGGTCAAGAGCAAGAACTAGAGCTGCTAAGGTAAATATCAGATCCACCAGTTGTTCCTTATCACTGCAAATCTCTTTTGTGAACCAATGTCAAAAACCCATCTTTATATTTCATAATATGAATGAATTATTCTACATTTGCAGGTTGGTAAGGGATTATCAAAAGATAAAAAGGCTAGGAAACTTGCTCTTCAGCACTGGCTTGAAGCTGTAAGTTGTTAAAAGTCATCCTTCACCATTACAGCTTTTTGTACTGCATTATTGGTTGCCGGTAGCAATTCCGGGTCGGTTCACGGGTGAGCCGAATTGGGGTGTTACATTAAGTGTCACGACCTTGGTTTAATTTGAATTTTCTTGATTAATTTTTCATTTTTTGCATGCTCACCCATGATCTTCTCGATTTATTCGTTCCATATCCTTGCAGCATTCAGAGCAAATTAAATATTAGCTAAAATCCTAATTATTAACTATAATTAACTAACATCAAACAAAGATTAGAATATCTTAACTCAACAAAAAATCCATAACAAATAATAAAATATCGCAAAACTCGAACAGTAGACAATTAAACACTTAGGCTAGATAAATTATAACTATATCACCGACATATCACATGTATATAATTCCTTTTCATAAGTGTAGGTAAATAATTTGTTGAGCATTCGGAATTTTTCTGAGTATTTTTGGGTATGACGCACAAATTGACCGACATGACCGAGTTGAGTCGCAATAATTTTTACTGTTTATTGTGAAACGTGATCGAGTTACATTTAAGGTCAGTTAAAAGAAATTTGATTCGGGATGTTAAGGAGTGGAATCGACTTGGGAGTTTTTGAAGTTAAAAAAAATGTCTTAGGATATTTATAAGGGAGAAAACCGTGTCCTCCTGAGTCCTGATAATGATTAGGGTTTTGAGTTTATTGTAAAATAATGCCTCGGGTTGGGTCATAACACTAATACTATCGAGAGATCCATGCAACCAACTCAAACCCAGGTGGATCTGATGATGATGGCTAAACCTTCTTTGTTGTGTGGATTTATATGTCTTGAACTGTAGGAAAGGAATTTGAGTTCAATTGTTAGCAGAAAATTTCAAGACAAAACAACACAACTATGTATCATGTAAAACCAATGCAATTACAGTTGCAAGAAGGTAAAGAGGACAATCAAATGGTCATACGTAAAGGCCATTGCACAAATTGCTGTCCCTTTGTTTACCTGGCATTCCAATTTCCATTCACGTTTGGATAGAGTCAGATCTCCGTGAAAGTGCCTTTCCCATGGGGTTCTTCTTTTCTTGTCAGTCTGATTTACATCTTGAACAATAACCATCGACTTCCCTTTCTCTCTTTACACTGTACTCTCTCACTATTACTGTAGTCCCTTGCTATGTCCAGAAAAGTTGCCATCAGCATGGTGGCCTCCTTGCATTGGAAGAAGTTCAAGAACACCGGTGAATGAATTCCCCACTGCATGAAAAGCAAAACCCAAAAAGCTACAATGGAAAAACCCACCCTACATTATGTAAAACCTGGCCCGTTGGCCTGCTGTTTTAAGTCCGTTTTTCCAGATTTTTTGTCTGGCTCGATTTGAATAGTTTACGGTAAGTTTGATTTAATCAGTCCGGTACTATTAGTGTACTTTGCATATTATTTTCGAATTTAGCTCTACCTTACATTGCCTTCGGGCCTATTTATATAATTCTCTTCTTAGCCCTATATATAATTTTTATCGAATTTTTAGTAAACTGAAAGTTGAAATATTTGACCTCGCGAATACTGTGAGTGGGCGCATACACAGATCTCATCGAGCTCTAGATCAATGAGAGAGATGTTCCATTTTGGAAGGATCCTAACATCTCTACATCTTGAGTTTTTTCATATCCGAAGAGATGTGGAGTAGACATGTACTACTATGTACAATACATGTCTAAACTTGTGGTATCAAAGGGTACTCAAGAGCCTGAGAGTACCCGACTTTTGTGCTCTGGGCCAGGAGTTATATGGAGGGGTTTCATATATTTATTTTTTCCTGAGAGTGAGACCAGTTATTGCTGAGAGTGGCGTAGCATAAGTTCAGTTCGGGATGCTATTGAGTTTGCAGCTTGATGGTTCCTCAATAGATGCCTTTTGAGTGTTCTCATGAAAATTATATATGATATTCTTTCCTCGTGGAATATTAGATTCCACTTGCTAGTTTTATTAGTTATTTTTCAAACTAATGGCACAAGTTGCTAAGATTTTCTTATTATATATGTAGGCCTTTTGTTCTTATCTTTTGGGGCAGCTCAACATGCCGTTGTTTTCTTATGTTCATTCGTTTATTTTAATGTGTTTTAATGTATTTACTTGATGTATCATGACATATCTTCCTTTCTCGAGATGCCAAGATGGTATCATTCGATCCTTGTAGATTAATTAATTTAGACATGGCTTGACTTGATTGTAACAGTTCAGTTCTTAGGTGAACTGGAATCGGGGAGTTCCAAAATCTAAATTAGTTGTTGTTTTTGATTAATTGTATGAAATTTACACCCTAATATATTTAATTAAGAACAAAACATTTAAAAAATATTTAAATTTTATAATTTTTGGGACATGTTCGACTTACCTCGTTTTGCATGCTAAATTAATAAATTAACTAATTAATTAGACTAATGCTAAGATAATCCCGTAATTGGTTGTGAGTTGGTCTTGGTGTACAATCGTAAGCTAAGTATTAATTAACCTAATTATCTTAATTAATTGAATATTATTAGTTGATTTTAATTAATAACACAATTCATAATTATTGGGTTTGCGTGTGGGTTTGACTTAATACCTCAAGCGGCTTCACGAGAGTTTGCCGGATCCTTAAGATCTAATATCTATCAAGTTCTACTTTTTCAATATCGGTTCAATAGAAGGGTCACAAGGGCTAAGTTTAATTAAGTTAAATATCAATTTAAATTGATTTCCATAATCTTACCGAGATCTCGTTCGCGATTAGCATACCGATTATCTTGTTAATTACTCTGAGTTCTCTCACATGTTCGATATCTTAAGTTAGAATTTAAATATGTGGGTTAAATTCCTAAAATATATTTCATAAAATACTAAAATCTACATTTCGGCATCTTTATTTAGTTAATCTGAATGTCCTGTAGTTTTTGGCATGCTTAGCTCCTAAATATGATTGATGTGATGTATGTAGAGTGTTTAATTTCTTTTTGCATGTCATGTCATTTGCCTCATCTATGCCTGTTGTATGTCATTGCGCACATGCATCATACATACATTGAGTAGTGACCTGCATTTGTTAGACCCTACGGAGTAAGACTTGCTGCGATAGGATGAGAAGCTCTTCTCTAGTTTATTAAGACTCTTCTCTCTACTTAATTCACTATTTGGCTCGCATGTTTCGTTTTCACAATGTAAGATAAAGTTAGTGACATTTTATTAGATCTCACTATTTACAGGTTATTTTATCGATTTTTTGGATTAATAAAATTTCGAGGTTGAGATCATTTAATCGATTTTCAAAAATGCAAGATCTATTTCAAAAGTTGCTTATAGTGCTGTATGATTTGACCCTACGCGGACCTTATACTTATTATTATTACGTTTTCAAATTCTTGGTGCATGCACGGTGGATGGGAGTGTGACACTAATCGAAGGGCCTCGTAAATGCACACCTATGGTAATCAGTTAATTGTGATTATGATTATCAGTTACATTACCTACTATCAGTGTATACCTTACAGGTGCATGCTTCCTATTAAGTATAGATGAGTCATGCAATATTGCAATGATTATAGTTTGCCTTCCTGTTAAATGTATTTAGAATATAGTGGTCATTATGGTTTAGGCCCTATTTGTCATATTATCGGCATGTTACTATGTAGGCAAATACTTGTGTGATTATGAGTAGGTCAGGCCCTATTGGCCGTAGTGACTCCACGGAGGGAGACACTTAAAAATAATAAATAAATTTTGTGCAAATTGTAAGTTTTGTGATTATACACTCGTACTGCTTCATTATGTACTGTCTCTGCGACTCCACCTACATGGTAGCATTGATGGATCAACCTCGTGACAACAATCTTGTGATAAGTGAGAAAAATGGTGTTTGATCAGCTCCACTCACGCAAGGGAGAGGGTGACGGGGAGGAGAAATGAGGAGAGGGGGCAGCCCAAAACGGCCAAGAAGAGCTTGAGCTTGGACTCCTTGTGGAAGAGAGAGGGGATGGTCTGCCTGCACCGGGCATTGAGCCACCTCCACCATGAACGGTGCATCAACGACTGCCTTTTCCGGTTAGTTTTAACAGGTATAGGCTCCTCGGAGACATTCGTTCTGCATGTCTCCCAAGCAAATACAGTGTTTGGGCAGGCAGCAAAAGAGAATAAGAAGAATGAAAAGGGATGAATCTAGGGATGGAGTATATGATGGAGGTGCGACATGTAGATGCATATGGAAAGCAATCTGTGTGGTTGGAAGGGGAAGGGGATTGGTTGTCTGAAAGTGATAACAGCAGTGAGGGAAGATGATGATGACGATGATGACGAGAAGAGGGAAGCCATGGGACTCATCGATGTCTAAGTATAAAGCTAGTCTTGGAAAGAGAAAAAGTAAACCAAAGAATAAAAAAATACTAAACAACTAATTTTAGCCCTCACGAGAAATATTTTTATAGTCTAATAGAATACTTTACTTATAATTTTAAAGATATTTTTTTACCTCTAACTTAAGCATAATTATAAAAAAAAAAGATTTTTTTTAATAACGACAAGATTGCCGTCGACAGTTACCCAGCCATGAGGGATTTGATTGCCGTTGCCGGATCTCTGGTTTCTTACAGCGGCCTAGTAAAATTTAAAGCAATAAAACTTATTAAAAAGTAGATCATTATTTTTAAACAAAATATGTTCAATATAATATTAGGTTAGTTTTATATTAATTTATAGAGGTCAATGATTATATATAAGGTTAGAAAAAACCTTACTCAACAAACTAGTTTTTATATTAAGAGAGGTCATAAAGGCTCATTAAATCAAAATTAGTTTTTTATCTAATTAGTTTTCTTATAATATATTGAATATATATACTAAAATTTTACTAATTTTTATATTTCTTTAATACCAACAAATAGTGACATTATTACCACAAATAAATAACAATGATATGACGAAGAACAGTTCATGCAAAATAGAACTCCCCTAAAGTACATAATCTTATAAAATTTACCTGAAAAAAAAAATCAAATAAGAAATGCAAATCTACCACAAAAAGATATCATAACAATGAAATTTTAAAAAAAGGCAAGGATGCATACAACATTGGAAAAACAATTAGCTGAGATTGTTATAGCTTCGTTCGAATATCGGTGAAGAAGAGAGCGCCTGCAATATTCTTACCACTGCTTAAAATGCTTTGGATATATATACTAAGCCTATTTATAAGAAAGCTGAAAGAGATTTCTTATAGAATTTTAAAATCTTTTTCTATACATCTAATTTTTAAGATTTGTCCTTTAGCAAATTTGATTCGATAGAGGGATAAACCTCTAGATCTTTCCATTATGCAATTCTTTTCTATATTTAATTAGCACGTCATCGAAGCATTGTTTTAGAATGACATTTACGTCTTCATACCTTTCTATACTAAATAAAGTGATGAATATATAGAAAATTGACCATCAATTACAAAATTCTGTGTCGTGGACATATACGTATATCTTCTTTTATCTTACATATCTTTTTATTTTCCTTTGATATATATATATATATATATATATGCCGATATTAAATATATTCTAATGTCATAAATAATTTTTTGTTGAATAATACGGTAGACTATAATGATATAATATATTTGAGATAAACTCTGATTGAATATGAAAATAGACTATAATAATTTATTTTATTTTATTTATTTTTGTGCTATTTTAATTAGTCAGAATTCTTACTTTGTAGACTATTTTTATTTTCCCTCTTTTTTATAAGAGTGTATGTACGTGTGTAACACCTATCTTTTCTTTATATAGATTTATTTATTTAATTTTCTCACCTTCCTTAGATACGCTGCTTCCAGCCATTTTAAAGAGAATTAAAGATCAGAACCGTTGAAAAGTCATTCTTTCAATATTTCCTATGACATAAAGTGGAGTCAAAGCAGAAATTTGAAAAAAGAAATATCTTTCAAAAAACTATGTTTATTTATGTACAATATTTAACTAATATAACAAATAATTAGAAGTCTTTATACTTATTTTAAAATTCTTTCACGTATTTTAAAAGTTCAAGACTCAAACTTAACTCTTAATGTCATAAATTAATTGAGTCATCTTCAAGACGACTATAAACCGACTTAAAATCATTTATACTATTTTTTAATTAAATAAATAAAATATTATACATAATTAATATATTATTTTTTTATACTAAAAATTGATAAATATGGGATTTATATTACTTTAAAATATTATTTTAGCTAAATTAAAAGAAAATTAAAATACTTTTATAATTATTATTTATATACGACCACCCTGCTTTCCCCACAGCCTTGGGCACAGCAAGGTCCTCTGACTTGGATAATTGTGCATGGAACCGGCACTTGCGTCAAAACCTCTCTTAGGTCAGTGAAGAACACAGTTCAACCGCATCTAAGGCCACCTCAGGTCTCACCCTCCCCAAGCTCTTCTTGTACTTCTCAATGGACTCTATATCATTCACACCAATAGCTTGGACTCCAAATCCTTCTGCCCAAGAGGAAAAATTGTCTTTCATGGCTTCCAGGAGTGCTGTTACTCCACCTTGTTCAAAGCCGCCGTAACCTTCATTGAAGTACCTACACATCATGCCCATGAGACAGGTAAAAACTCAGGCTTTTTGATTTAGACTCGATTTTATTATATGAAAGGGCTCAGTATATCAGCATGATATAGGAATATCAGCAACATGAAAATCTAGCTATTCATCTAGATCAAAGGGTTGGATTTTTTGTGACTTGGATAAAGTTGCCTTCCTTATCCAATCATTTTTGTAACCTAAAGACATTCATTAACAGTAGCTCAAACAATTCTCCTTTATTATTTCGTTTAATTTTAGCTTTTAGACAAGTGATTAAACTATTGAAATTTGCTAGTCAGAACCAGAAGATCTTTAAAAGGTATATAGTAACCTATGTTCATCTATGTGATAAGACCATTAAAATAAAGTACACTATTTAATAATTATCTCCTTTTGTAATTAATTATTAAGGTAAGTGGTCAAAAATATCTAAATTTATGAATTTATAAGACAAATAGGATTAAGTTGATATTTTTAAGTTTTTTCGAAAAAAAAAAAAGAAAAGATCTAAGCTTATTATGGCTTCTAATTTTTTAGCTATTCAAAATGGATATATGCAAAACTTATAAAAGACGTACTAAAAATAGAAGGTGATATAACGAGAATCACCTTGGGGAGCTCCCCAACAAAATGAGGTGCTTAAAGAGGTGAGGCTTCTCGGAGGCAGCAAGGCAATCTATCATGGCAGCTATGGAGTCGCCAAGGTACACAGAATGGTTTACATCCTTCTCCTCTCGCAAGTGTATCACATCTTGGGCGTACCCATCAAACGTGGAATACTTCTTCTCGTCGTATATCTCCGGTCGAACAGTGCCGGCGAAGGCGAGGTCGAAGACCACCACCTTGAAGTAGCAGGCTAGGTATGGAACAAGTTATTGCCACACTGGTTGGCTCCAACCAAATCCATGTGCTAACACCAACGTCTGCTTCCCAGCACCATGGACATCCGCATTCAAGCATCCTGTCATGGCTCCATGACCACACTGCGATTGAATTGTTTCCATGGATTGAACTGCGATATATGTGTAGTGCAAAATGAGTGCAAGAATGTTTTAACAACACAAATACCATGCAAGTGCTTTTAGCTATAATCTGGTCACATGATATGATGAGTGTCGGCACCTTTAAATGAAATCCAACCGCCGTTTCGGATTTAATGCGGCCATAACTCAAGCAGCTTTCTGACTTGAATGCCATGGCTGACCTTCGCATTAGAGTGAGACAGGTGTTGTACCATTGGCCATTGATCCATATGGCATTGAACTTTTGAGAGTCTGAGGCAAACAGTTCTCTCTGGTAGTTATCTGCACATTTCTGGTACAGTGAAGTCGAAAACAATCGTTGTCTCAATTGAAATGCATTGAAAAATGACTTTATATGTATTTTTGGTCCAATAAGTCTGGTCCTTGCCCCGTCATTTATCAATTTTCCTCTATCTTGAGACCAACTGTGATTTCATCTTTTTGAATTGATATGAGGTACAGCAATATTGGAGTACATTAGCAGGAAAAAATGAAAAAGACTAAAAACTGCTCATTAAATGGAGGAAGCTCATAAGATCGAATAAACCATGACTTGTTGATGATGCTTCCATCTAGCTGAAGGTTAATCCCATTCCAAGTTTGGTGTTTGACATGTGTATTCTAATTAGAGATGAAACCATTGAATCCGAAATGAAAGCATCATCAACAAGTCGTAAATTGAATAAACCATGACTGTATCCTGAAAGCATCATCAGAGTCCGATCATAATCTGTAAAGCACTGAATCCTGAATGTGAAGATTAAAAATAATATTGTTATTATTTTTTTCTCTATTTTTATATTAAAATATATATAATATTTATATTAATTTAGTCAATCGGATTAAATACGAATTTTATAGGTTATGATCTGATACAGATATAGTAAATGAAATAGATGTAATCTTCATATTCAAATCGAATTAAAGATACAACCATGGTTTAATTGATGAAAACATTGAATTTTGAATCTAAAGATTACGTCCATTTCATTTACTATATTCGCATCCGATCATAATATGTAAAATTCGTATCCGGTCCAATTGACTAAAGTATTATAAATAATATTACTTTTAATATAAAAATAGTGTAATAATAATAATAAATTATTTTAAATTTTTCTAAGATATACTTTTTTATACAATATTACCTATATGGATATAGATTGGATCACCCCATATCTATTTTGGACCCAAATATTTTGGATATATTATACATCCAAAAAGTCCAAATTCAGATCCAAAACTATTTTGTACTATTTTGTATCATGATATAAATCTCAAATTGAATACACTAATATCCAATATCGAAACTCATCCATAATTATGGTTCCAAGGCAAAAGTATCTTATTAGTTACATATAAACAAGGCCAATGATTATTCAGAAACCATATATAAGATATTTAGCTAACAATCATAATCGGGCTCAATATTCCAAGAGTGCGAGGTTTTGGGTTTGCATTGGGAACGAGTTGAATGCTTAGGTATCTAGATAGGCCCATTTGTAAAGCTATTAGCTACATTATGTGAACCTCACTTGTTTGGGCCTTTGGGCCATCAAGAAACCCATTATTTTTAAGAAGAAACCCATTAGGGTTTGTCTTTAAATTAAGGAGTCCGTGTAATTTGCAAATTAAGGAATGAACATCAAATTAGTTTTTCCTGATAGTTTATGTTCATCCTCATTTTTCTATGATGTTGTCCCTCAAACTTCTTATTAAGATCTTCTACCTTTTTTGTTCCTATCATCAAGGTGCCAAGCTTTTTTCAGTTTATTTAAATAGTGATCTCTTCTCTTCTTTTTTTTTTGTAGATTATGTAGAGCTAGAAATTTCAACGAGAGCTTTAAATTATCATCTATGTCATTGCCATGGTGAAGAAGAGAATGAATAGAAATCAATCTTTAGGTTCGGCTATAAGACCCAATCAATTACATGGAAGCATGACAATTTTCATCGGCAATCTAAGGTGCATGAATTGGAAAATAATTTTCAACATGAACGAGCGTTGCATACTATCATGGCCACATTGAATCTTGCGTGCAGCCTTGCAAGGTCTTGCAACAAATTTAGACTAAAAGGACATATACAACATCATTATAATGTTTGTGTACAACCTCCCTTTGTTATTTGAGGCAGAGTTAAATAGTGAGGAAACTAATACCCCATCATTTTTATGTTGAATGGTGAGAAAATAAATATCCCGGTTTGTATCCGACCCATATATATTTGATCCAAAATAATTTTAGATATGATTTGAGTTCAGACTTTTTAAATACATAATACATCTAAAAATATTCTGAGATTTAGGGTAATTTGACCTGAATAGGTGATATTTATAAAATTATAGTTTGAAATATTATTATTATTATTTTCACAATTTTTATATTAAAATTTATATTATTTATATTATTTTAGTCAAATGGGTCGGATTAAATTGGATACAAGTTTTGTAGATTCAAATCGGATCCATGGTAAATGGAATAAATATAATTTTAAGATTTGGGTTTAAATTTTTAGATTTAGTTTGGATACGGATATAACTAATCCATATCCTAAAGCCCATATAACCTTTCATTGTTGAAAAGGTGGTCGCGTGAATCATTTTTCAGAAGTTCGCAAAAACACGTAATCAAACCAGACTTTTGGTGCATGCTGCATTCGATCCAAATATATGTTCTAATCAATCTCAAATTTCTGTTCACAGTCATCTGACTTTTGATGAACACTTTTTGCTCGTAGCTATAGCTGCCGCCTCCAATTACTATGTATCAAATTATACTAGAGTTCCATACAATTAATTATCTTCTCTAGCACTTCCATGAGTTATGAAAGGGGGGGGGGGGGGGGGGGAAGAAGGGGG
>JAVDBV010039709.1:0-18541 GCA_032619315.1 Piper longum
TTTTTTTTTTCTGAAAGGGATTGGAAGGCATTGCGACGAAGAAAACCATACGAATAAAACGAGGCAGGTCGCACCGATTAATTTTATATCTTTTATTGGGGGAGGAATGATGAGATGTGGGCACAGACATTGGGTGCCCAAATTGACTCTCGTCTGGGTATGTTGGGACTTGGGCCCCCTCCCCGTGGAGTCCATCTCGTCATGGGTGTCTTAGCTTTCACAGGGTACTTCCTAGTTGCTACATGGATGTAGACCCCGCTCAATGCATCTTGAGACTTGAATTACTGTCGTTGCGAGGGCTTCCTCCTTCATGGTTTCCACTTGGCAGACCATGTTATGATGTCCATGCACACATTTCTTTTTTTTACCCCACTCTCAAAGCTGTGGCCATGGCTCCATGGAACAATAAGGTTGCTGTTTGACAAATTGATGCAACCCTGATCTTTTGTTTTTATTTTTTTGAAGAAAAAGGCACCACCCTGATCGTTTTGGCGTGGGCTTATGAGAAATTGCTGATGATGGACTGCATCCCAAATTTGGGCTTCTTATCCATGTTTTGTAAAAGTTGCCACCCCTGGTGATGCGTGGAGGGGAGTGCTTTCTTCCAAGACATGCATGCAGTTGAGATCTAAAATACATGTTGTTTGCACTTAAAATGATCTGTCGTTAACTATTAGAGTGCTTCCAAGTTACAGCCCACACCCCTTTCTGCACAGGCAAGTACCCCATTATTGCCTTGAAATAACAATAATAAGAAAGAACCCCATTATTTGCCTTGTTTAAAGAAATTGGGCTTCACTCGTGGATTTTGGTTGTGTTTTTGACTTTTGGACTTTAACAAAGGAGGTGTAAATGGGCCTACACGCACATTATTTATTGGGCAACCAGCCAATTCTTTCAACTCTAATTTTTAAAACCAGCCGCTGGCATCGGCGAGGATGGGCCGGTCCGCCCAAGACCCACCACCTCCTCTGTCTTTTTCTTATGGGTCGGTCCGCTTTTCCCATAGAGATTTTTGAACCAAATTCAAGGGTATTTTCGTCCAGTGAGCCTGAATGTGTCGGCAAAACTTATTCCGTCTGCATGTGGGGAAATACTATCATCGGAGCTCGTGTCTAAAAGATAATTTACATGAGATTTAATCAATAAAAACAAAAATAAAAATACTTTCACTTCACAGGGCATAGGGTCGAACTCAAATAATTTTAATTTCTTATTTTATATAGAAATAATAATAATAACATTTCCGTAAGGATTTGAACTCGACTAATCTCATTTTCTAATTTTTTATTAACAAGATTTATTTCATTTATTTTGAAAAAATACAATAAAAAATTAAATTATTATATTTTATTTTCTTATTTAATTAGATTTATATTTAAATTTAATCCGATTTTAAATTTAAAATATTAAATTAAATATAAAATTAAAATTGATATGTAGTAAGCGTTGTATATATATAGTTGTTTGCTCTCTTGTTGTTTGCTTTGGAGAAATGTTGGTTGATTTTGTGCCTACAGTTGGCGGAGAAGCTCCTCCTTTTAATAAATCCCAGGGCGGAGCCGCCGCCAATGTCGCTGTTGGTATATCCAGACTTGGAGGATCCTCTGCTTTTATCGGCAAGGTCTTTGTCTTCTTCTTGATCTTTGACCACATCAGTTTCCGTACTTTTTTATGGTTATTCACCAGATGACTGATCCTACAAATTGATATATTTTTCTCTTTTAAAACCAACATTCCTAATTAAGTTCTAGTTAAGTGTTGATGTATTGTTAGATTACATGAAATAACTCAGCCAATGTCTTTGTATCTCCACAGTTTTTCTTCATATGGTTCCTATATAAATCAGTAAATGTGATCATTTCAACTAAAATCAACGTACATAAATAAAGTTCTATTGTTTGTCTTTCTATCCATTCATGGAAAATTATTGATTGCGCATGTAGTTTCAACGAATGCAAAAATCTAATGGACATATCTTCTACCTCGAAAATTGTAACAATTTGCGTGTTTCGAGTCATAAGTCAAATGTTACTATACGAGACTAACTATCTTGTATATTAATTTTTAATTATTTTAAAATATAATATAAGTTCGAAATAATCTAAGCCATATGAACCGAACTAAAATCCTACTATCATGCAAAGAATAGTTCAATAATAGAGTCCTCCAACTATTTCGACTCTATCCATTCTTCTATGCTCATACCTGCATAGGTAATTTTGCGCTAGTGATAAAAATACTAAGTCATATAATTACAAAAAAAAATTAATATATTTTACAATGAGTCTTTTAGTGATTATGAACCTATGTTGAGCTCTTAATATGCTGAGAGGGTGGCCGCCCATCTAATTATAATACCATATATGCGCACATACACTATATGGTTTTCGGCCTATAGTTACCGATATTTTTCATTAACTAACCCTCTCGATATCACAAGTGTATAATAAGCCGTCTTGCGCCACTACGCTTTGTCACTCTTTTTCGCATAATGGTAGTTATTTAATTTTTTAAAGAATTTTGTATGTGCTGCCTCGTATTGGGCCGAGTTAATTCGTTGACTCTAGTTGTGTTCGGCGCATGGTGGTCAAATGTGAGCCCAGGTCAAGCAAGACTTTCAAATATGAATAAATGACATTTTATGGGTGTTGCCTCGTGTTGGATTGAGTCAATTTTTTAACCCCGGTGAGTCAATTTTTTAACCCTGATTATGCTCGATGCATGATGGTCGAATGTGGGCTCAGACTAATCAAGACTCTCAAATAGGAATATATAACATTTCGAATAATTATACGAACGTAGAATTTTGATGAGGTACCCGCAACTATGACACACAATTCTAATATAAATGAAACCAACACACGATCCTAATATGAATAAAACTTTAACACACAATCCTAATATGAATGAAACTTCAACACACGATCTTAATATTAATAAAACTTCACGAAAAACTTCTCTTTGTGAGCCAAATGTGCTCACAAACTATCAAGTTAATGTTTTGTTTATCAACAAAAATCTTATTTATATAGAAGAATATATGTTGAATTCAAGAAGTCACTATATTAAATTTTATAAAAAAACGTAATCATTCATAATTATATTATTTGTGTGTTAATAAAAAGTCAAAAAACTTAACTATTTGTAACACCCCAAATCCGGTTCACCATCGTGAACCGAACCGGCATGTTACAGGCCCCGGTTAGGTCGGCTAACCCGAACCTAACTCGTGCGGATCTAATCTCGGCGTCTCAAGATGAAGATACGATTTGCCATGTATATGTGAAATGCATAAAATCCTAACAGGATACTATATTATAGTACAGAACTCCATTGTTTTCTTCCCAAGTCGAGGGCAGCAATTTCATACGAAGCCTCTTTTTTAACTCTCGAATTTCTTCACTGCCATCCATAGTTTCTTACTGCATCCAACCAATCAGGAACTATCATGGACAAAGGGGCTAAAGAGAAGACAGATCCTTCCTGTTGTTCTTCTTGTTCATGTTCCTCTTCAAGTCGTCGAGATAAGGAATCTTCAACCACATTCTCTTTTCCTTTTTTATATACAATAACAAAGTCATAAGCCATCAATTTAATCAACCACTTTTCTTGTTGCCTCGTGTTTATCTTTTGCTGTCATAAGTACTTGAGACTATGATGATCAGTCTTAACAACAAATTGTTGTCCCAACAAATAGCCTTCCCACTTATTTACTGAAAGGACTAAGACTAACAGTTCTTTGTCATACACTCGCAGCATTTGATTTTTTCCTTTCAAGGCTCTACTGAAGAAGGCAATTGGGTGATCTTATTGAATTAAAACAGCTCCCAGTCCTGAAGTAGAAGCGTCACATTCTATGGTAAAGGGCTTAGAAAAATCTGGTAATGCTAACACTGGAGCTGAACACATTGCTTGTTTCAAATTATTGAAGGCTGCAGTAGCCTCATCTGTCCAATGAAATCCTTGTTTTTTTGTCAATGAAGTTAGGACAACAGCCAACCTTCCATATCCACGAATGAATCTTCGATAGCAGCTTGTGAGATCTAAAAATCCATGCAATGTCTTAAGGGAACGAGGTAGAGGCCAGTCTTTTATAGCCTCTAATTTTCTGTCATCCATTTTTACTCCTTCCTTAGTAATCAGATGTCCTAAATAGTCAACTTTATCTTGTCCAAATTTGCATTTAGATTGTTTAAGAAACAACTGATGAATAACAAGGATGTTAAAAACAGTTTCCAAGTGAATCAAGTGATCCTCCCACTTCTTGTTGTAAATCAGGATGTCATCAAAGAATACTAATATAAAACTTTGAAGATGAGGAGAAAAAATTTGATTCATCAACTGCTGAAAGGTGGCAGTTGCATTGGTTAGTCCAAATGACATTACCAAAAACTCATATTGTCCATGATGAGTTTGGAATACAGTCTTGTAAATGTCTTCACCTTTCATTCTAATCTAATGATAACCTGCCCTGAGATCTAATTTTGAAAAAAATTGTGCTCCTTTCAACTCATCCAACAATTCATCTATGATTGGAAATGGGAACTTGTGCTTAATAGTTGCTTGGTTCAGGGCTCTATAATCCACACAAAACAAAATCTCCAAGATCCATCCTGTTTTTTAATCAGCAGAACAAGAGTAGAGAAAGGACTAGAGCTATTTCGAATAACGCCTTGTGACAACATCTCTTTCACTTGCCTTTCTATCTCCTTCTTCTAGAAATGTGGATACCTGTAAGGCTTGTTCTTGCCTAAATTGACCTCCTCTTTTAATGGAATCTGATGATCACACTCCCTTTTAGGTGGTAATCCTTTTGGCTCATTGAAGAGGGATTTGAATTTTTCCAGCAGCTGGTAGAGTTCTTTAAGTTGGAGATCTTGCAGCTGAGAATCAAGATAGTTCTGCATAGGCCCCATTATTTGAAAGAGAGTTGTTACTTCATTCATCTAAACATGCCTACATAATCATTTTACAGAAATCAAAGTGGAAAATGATGTTTTCAATCCTTGTAACATGACAACTTGATCATTCCACCTAAACCTCATTTGCATCTTTGAAAATTCCAATCCACTGATCCCAAAGTAGACAGCTATTTAATTCCCAACACAATATCATAATCATTGAGATGCAACATTTGGAAGTTCACATTGAATGTATGTCCTTGGAGTGTTAACAACATAGATTCACAGTCTCCAAAGGTCTCGATGTGTTCTCCACTTGCTACTTTCACTTGAACATTTCGGGAAGACTCCACTGGAATTTGTAAGTGTTGCACTACCTCGTGACTCATGAAGTTGTGTGTGCTTCAAGTGTCAATTAATACTATAACTATTTTGTTCTTGATCTGTCCTACCACACGCATGGTTCCAGTAGATATCACTCCATTAATTGCCCTCAATGATATCTCAGGTTCCTCCTCAGTATCCTCACTGTCACCGTTTTCAGATTTTCCCTTCACCTCCTCTTCTTCACCGCAATCAATCAGGTTAAGTCTTTGACACTTATGTCCACTCTCAAATTTTTCATTACAGTTGAAACAAAGTCCTTTGGCTCTTCTTTCTCTTATCTCTGTTGGCGTCAGTCTTTTGATGCCAGGCAGTCTTGGAATTGGCTTCAGCTTGGAAACAATGCCCTTCTCTCCTTCCATTTTTGAGGACCAATTCATTCTGCTGTTACTCCTGCCTTCTCCATAATTGTTAGAATTGTAGTACAACTTTGACATGGAGTATTTTTTCTTTCTGGATTCCATTCATTGTTTATATTTCTTAGCATAGGAAACAGCTTGATGGACTGTCTGAGGTTCCTTCAATTGAACACTATACTTATTATCTTCTTTCAATCCACTTACAAAATAAGATGCTAATTGATCTCTCGGAATTCCCTTCGTTTTGCTAAGCAACGTCTCAAATTGGATCTGGTATTCTAAAACACTTCCTATCTACTGCAATTTAATCAATTCACCTATATAATCATCAAAAGGAGAAGGTCTAAATCTAACAAGAATTCTATCTAGAAACTGATCCCAATTCAATTCACCTTCCTCTTCCCACAAGATCTGATACCAGATCTAAGCATGCCCTCCCAAATGGAAAGTAGCAACAGTCACTTGATCTTCATACGCTATACTATGGCACATAAAAAAACATTCTGCTCTCATCAACAAGAATCCAGGATCCTCCGAACCAGAAAACTTAGGAAATTTCAATTGAATTTGCTGCAGAAATTTAGAATGTATAGATTCAGTTAAATGTCTCATACCTCTCCCTTTTGCTTCCCAAGTCCTATGAGAATCTCTGTCATGCCTAGATCTTCCTGGTGACCTGTCACTAAATTGCTCATTCTCTATTTTATCCTGATCCATCACCATTTTAGATCTTGACCTTTGTTACTCTAATTTTGAAGAAGAAGCCTTGTCTGCTACTAGAATCTTCAATTGTTCTTGTATTCCAACAAGAACAGTCTCTATTCCAGCGATCTTTTCCACACCAGTCTTTCTATTAGCAGCCATCTCAGCTCCCATCTTCTCCATTCGTTGCTCCATTTTGTCAATCCAAATTTCAACTCCCAGTGGCTCTGATACCACGTTTTTACCAGCATCTCTGGGAATTGCAAATCGACAACTATATTGGAGGAAAGAGGCTTCTTTCCTCCCACGATCGAATCGATCTTCTCTCCAAACTTAAGAACACGCAATGAGTTGTGAAGATTGCAGGAAAAGAGACAATTCAAATTCAATTAACAATTTCAAAATACAATGACATATCCCCAAAACAACTTCCTTCCCTCCCTTTTATACACCACCAAACCCTGTTCCTACCCATTTACCCATGTACTACCCAATTTCATTTCAAAAAGCTCCGCCAGTCCATTTACCTCTGCTTCACCATCTCTCTGTTTCTCAATCCGCCTATGTTACGTGTAACATCTACGCAGCTTGCCGATATGAATATTGCAAAAGCATCTGGAAGCCTTCTTTCGTATGATCACAATTTGAGGTTGCTTCTATGGTCATCCCCAGATGCTGCGTGAAAGGGGATCTTGACCATATGGGACAAAGCAGACATTATTAAGGTATATTAACAACCTGGGAAATTAAAGAATTTAGAAAATTCATTAATTTTTAGCCTGCAGTTCATGGCTATGATTTAATGGATTCGAAAGAGTAGTAGTTTTGCCTTAACTTGCGTATGATTCAACAGATAGCGACGAAAAAGTTTCATTCTTGACCAATGGAGGTGGATCTGATGATGATAATATGGTCATCGACAAGCTTTTGCGTCCTAATATTAAACTTCTCCTAGTGAGCGAGGGGTACCAAAGGTTGTAGATACTACACCAAGGTGAAAAAGTTGATAATATTGTCGAACTTTCTCAAAATAATTTACTTCATTGTTGGCTATTTAATATAGGCCTACATTATCATGATTGATAATCGTCACTGTAGCACTTCTGTTTATTTGCTTTCTGCGCACATTTATATTTCATTATCCTGGCTATGTCTTCGTTAAGGTTTCGGGAATGAATTGATTGACAGGTTAGTTTTTCACTTACCGCAAGGAACTAATTAAGATGGTTGTTTTCATTCACCATTAGCCAGGATGAGAAGAAGTTGAGGTATACATTGTTGTTTGCGAATGCTTGGGGAGGTGTCGCTGTTACAACGAAAGGAGCCATTCCGGCTCTCCCTACAAGCGATGCTCACAAAAGTAGCTGATATATCTATATCTAAGTAAGAAAATCAGGCGCCTAGCTTGATTGTTAGCAAAACTATATGAGTTGCAAAATGTATTACTAATCGATGTGTTGGCATGCCTGTTTTGGGAATGGGGAGGGGATCAATTTGTTAAGGTGTTTAGACTTCCTTAGATTAATAGGATGTGGCACAGAGAAAGAACTTAATTTTTTTGTTATCTAGACCATAGCAAGGGATGACTAATAAAGAAGTTAGTACATTTTTAACCCAGGGCAGAATATTGTCAACTTATAACCCTTTTTTTTGATTGGAGAATATTTGTGCGTTATCCAAAATGACTAATTAGTTACTAAGACTAAGACAGTTCACGTCTTAGTATTTATTAAGATTACAACTTAAGTCACATCTTAGCATTTATTAAGATCATTATTTATATCTATTTTAGATGTGAGAGTAATATCATCACTCTTCGCACTTGCAAGGCAATTAAGTACTCAGCAAGGTCTTTTAAGAGTTAGGTAAATTAGATCTTCTTGGGCATTTATTGAGTTTGCTATTTTGAATTTTAATAAACGTTCACACCACTCATTGAACTTGTCATTTTATGGGTTTTATGTTCTACTCAATGGGTTTTATTTTTTTTGATACGTATAAGCCAAGAAGTTTGTTGGCTTTAGCAAATGATAAGTTTGTTGGCTTTAACAAATGTCCACGCCACTTATTGGACTTATTAATTTTTAGGTTTTAATAACTGTCTGCTTTTTGATACAACGAACGGGGTTGAACCAATGAGTTTGTCATTACCATGAAAAAATTTAATTTAACCATTACCTAAAATGACTAGTTATTTACTAAGGCAGTTCACTTCTTAATATTTATCAAAATTACAACTCGTATTTATTTAGAGACGAGACTGCTCTCAACTTCATCAATGTATACATAGAAGGCAAAATACAACGGGTAGGGACACTGATGTACCAAAATATGGGCATTCACATAGGTAGGGGTGTAAACAAGCCGTGTAACACCCCGATTTCTTATGTGAACCGAAATCGGGGTGTTACAAGCCGAGCCGAGTCGAGTAATAGTGTGCTTGAGTTTGGCTTGATATAAAACGAGCCGAGCTAAGCTTTAATATAAACGAGCCGAGCCGAGCTTATCTAAAATTTATAGTATTTAGGCTTGGTTCGAGCCGAGTTCGAACCGAGCTTTAGTCGAGCTCGAACCTATCGAATATTTATATACTCACTTATATAAGATCAAAAAAAAATTTAAACACTATATAAGTTCAATGTGACCTCAATAATATTTGCAAGCCGAGCCGAACTAAATCGAATATTTTTTCGACTTTGAACATATCGAATTCGAGTTTTGAGCCGAGCCGAGCCGAACATTCCTTTGGTCAAGCTCTGTTCATTGTTCAACGAGCTTATTCTCGAGCACAAAATTAACGAGTACAAGTACGAGCCAAGCCGAGCCGAACGAAAAAAAACTCGCTAAGTAGGATTGGCTTGTTTCCACCCTAGGCTAAGCTCAAGGCTTATGACTTTTGTGTTGGGACAAACCAAAAGAGGAGTCAATCTTTCGTCTTTCTGCCCTAAAATACTGTATCGCCCGTATCCTTGTTATCGCGTAAAGCCCTTTGCCGGAGTATCACCTTATTCAAAATCCCATATGCATTTTTTGCGTTACAGTGCCTTAGGAAGATTTATGTTACAGATATTTCCTGTAACTCTCCAGTCATCAGAAATCAAAGAAGAAATGAGAAAAGAAAAAAGGGAGAGAAAATGGCGGAGGCGTGATTGGAGGACATTGCTAATCATCTTCTCTTCTTTTCATCGTCTACTCCGTTCCTCTGCCCTTTGAGTCTTCTAATTTTTTTTTCTTTTTTTGCTCTTCCTTCATTAAAATGGATAGGCCACTTAAGGAAGGTGTCTTGGGCAGTAGTATATAATGGCTCGGATCAAAATTGATGTATGTAGGTTGTGCAATGATAAAGTTTAATCAACTAAACCCCAAACTAAATTCTTCCACCCTACCAAAGCGCCTTAAAAATAAAATATGTGCTTACTGTCTCACAATATGGCGAACTAATATGTCTGCCGGCGTCTTGTTCCTCGCTAACAAACTCCCACTGGTCCCCAGTGAAGGGGGAAAAGGATTCCCCCTTGACCTTTCAGGGGAAAAAAAAAAATTCCTCTTGCCAGCATTGGTCCCCCAGCTCCCCAATGACTATTTCCCAAAATTGCGCCTGAAGTCGCTGTCTGGTGTTATGTCTAAAGATGTATGTAAGGGACGAAGGGGGACTCTTCTGACGAACCCACAAAATTTTCTCTTTACTACAACATGATTTAACAATAACACCAATGAGATCGAAAGATCTGTTCTGACGATTCGGCCCCAAATTCTCAACATTAGTTGACGAGCTTTGTTGGCCTCTTACTCCGGAGTGCCTTTCACTCCCATGTCATGTTCCATGACTGAACATTTATACTTGCTGTACCTCCTTGCTTCCAATAACCTTACATCTCACCTTGAAACTCCTTTTTTTTTAAAAAAAAAATGGCAGTCGGCACCATTGTTCTTCACTTCATTATTAAATTATAGGTGGTGCACAACTATCCTCAATGAACTCAATGGCATATATGAACATTATGAGATTACTATCTACCTTATCATGGTAGTTTTCATGGCGTCATTGACATCTAATATAGTTGTTCCTGTAATTATATTCAAGTTTTAAGATGTTGAACGTAGGGATATAAAGCGTCAGTTGCTTTTTTTCTATAGCATTACTTTTATTTTTATTTTTTTAAAGATCCAGTAAGTAAGTGCACGTACATGGCTAAAACGCCAAAATACAAATCTTCTCTACCAAATAAAAGTTCAAAAAAATTATCAACCTTTGAACAAATTCAAATAAAAAATAAAATTTGCAGACGCGTGAAGAAGCTGGATGTGGAGGAGAAAATCAGTAGAAGTGGGTGTTCAGAGCTTACGAAAAAATGTAAATTAGCAACATGGAGATCACGCAAAAGAACAGTAGCATATTGATGTGCACTTGTAACCCTCCGACAAGTAATAAAAACAATTCAATCTTTCGTAATCACAAGGGATATGTTTTTGGAAAGTATCACTTGTTTCGACCACAAAAAGTAAGTCAAAGTTTTTTAATCATGTTAACACAAATGAATTTGATCTAATTCGATTTGACATAATCAAAATATGCAAGCGTCGAACATCCCAGCTCATTACCACGTGTAATTCCAGCTGATTAAAATTTCACGGCTCCATTGTTTTAAAATATTTCCGATTTTTGCATCATTTGTATTTTTTTTCTCTTGAACCCACCACATGTATGTTACATGTATAAGTAAAAAATAACCGTCGCTAGTAAATGATTAAGGCATGAGTGTGGTTAATGTGCGTGACAAAAAAAAAAGAAAAAAAGAAAAATTATTCGCTGCTCGATCCCAAACTCGGGAGGGTTTTCCTTTCGTGGCATTCTTGCGGTGGGGCCCTCGGTACTAGCTTGCACCCGCGAAGGGCCCGCCTCTCCCCCCCACTATCAGTCGTCCGTATTGGTCCACGGGGAAATTGGCAGCAGCGACCGCATTTGATAATTCTAATTTTAACAAATTAATGATTATGATAATATTATTAATTAATGGCTAATGGTTGACGTACGAAACAAAAAATACGAATTATGACGTGAAGTAGATAAGACGTCCGGTATGCGTGACCTACACTGTAGTTAAATTTAGTAAAGATCTTACTTAATAATAAGATAGATTTTAATAATTTAATATATTATATATAGATTCTAATTTATTTTAAAGATACACCTTAGTTGAAAGATTATACCAACATAAACTTTTTTATTAAGCAGCTTATATTGTAGAAATTTTTTAGATAAATTTAATGAGTAATGAGATAGATTATATAATAATTTAGTATTTTAGATATAGATTTTAATTGGCTTTAATTATTTTAGATATAGATTTTAATTGATTTCATTTTAAAGATAAATCATAGTTAAATGAAAAGATGTGACATAATAAATTCATTTTTTATTTTTGTTGTAATTTGATCGGTTAAACCCATTGTTTGTAATTAGATATTTACTGTGAGTTCTCTTTTGTTAATAATAATTGTAAATTATTATTAAAAAAAAAAGTGGGGAAAGAAATATATGCTGCACCAGCCGCATGAGTTGTTGAAATAGGAAGAATAGAGGGTCACCTTTTTCTATCCAAAACACCCCGTCTCCCTCCATGGCCGACCACCCCTCCCTCCTCCAATCCTCCCATCATCTTCATCGTCGTCGTCACTATTTTTGATCATGTCCTGGCCCTTCTCCTTCCCCTGCCCAATGTCAGCTGGCTACCACGTCACCGCCGATCCGTCGGCGCTGCTCGACCCTGCCGGCACCAAACGCTCCCTGGCCGAGTTGCAGCAGCAGGCGGCGTTTCTCCGATCGGTGAAGCAGCGAGGGGTGGCGGGCCACGAGCAGCGCCGCTTCCCTCCGCCGACGTCCATGCACGTCGACGCGGAGAAGATGAAGGACCAGTTACAGGAGTTGGAGAAGCAGCTGCTGGAAGACGACGACGAGGGCGACGGGTGGGCAGATAACTCGGGTTTGACGAGCAACGAGTGGAGCGAGACTGTGAAGATCGGCCTTCTGACGCAGCTGGCAGGGGTGAAACCGGGCGGGCAGCAGCGTCACCACTCCCCGCCTTCATCCTCCTCTTCCTCTCCCTCGTCTTGTACCACTGCCTGCTCCGCCTCGAATCCCCAGCTAGCCGACGCAGCGGCCGCCATCTCCGAGGGGCAGATCGATCAGGCCGCTGCTATCCTCGCCCACTTGAAGCAGGCAGCTTCCAGTTCCAGCCCCCGCGCCGGGACGCCCGACCAGCGCCTCGCGGCGTACCTCGTCTCCGGCCTTCACGCGCGGATCAACCCTCCAAACCCCGACGACGATTCGGTTGCCAAGGCTTACGGCGACGATCACATGCTGTACGAGGCCTCCCCCTGCTTCAAGCTTGGATTCGTGGCCGCGGGCCTCGCAATCGTCGACGCCACGCAGGGTCACCGAAAGCTTCACATCCTCGACTTCAACGTCGGGCATGGCGGCCACTTCGTCGCCGTCCTCCGAGCCCTTGCAGAGCGCCGCCGCACCTCGGTCCGCATCACCGCCGTCGCCGCCCCGAGCGACTCCCTGCGCGCGCTCTCCGATAGACTGGCCAAACTCGCTGGCCGGCTCGGCATCGACCTCCGGTTCGACTCGGTGCCGCCGGGTGCCCAGGGCCCCCTCCCGACCTGCGACGGCCAGGACGAAGTCCTCGCCGTCAACTTCGCGTTCTACCTACACCGCCTCCCGGACGAGAGCGTCTCCACCGCCAACCCCCGGGACGAGCTCCTCCGTCGGGTGCGGGCCTTGGGCCCGGCGGTGGTGGCCCTGTCGGAGCAGAACACGAGCGCAAACACGGCCCCTTTCCTCGCCCGGTTCAGCGAGGCGCGGGCGCACTACGGTTCGCTGTTCGACTCGCTCGACGCATCGCCGCCCACGGTCGGCGTTGAGCGGTGGCGGTTGGAGGAGCGCCTGGGCCAGAAAGCGGCGGACGCGGTGGCGAAGGAGGGGGCGGATCGGGTGGAGCGGTGCGAGGTCGCCGGGAAGTGGCGGGCGAGGATGGGCATGGCCGGGTTCAAGCCGCGGCCGCTGCCGCCGCACGTCGCCGAGTTGGTGCGGGCGCAGATGGGATCGGTGAGCCCCGGGTTTGTGGCGCGGGAGGAAGCCGGTGAGTTGGGCCTGGGTTGGAACGACCGCATCCTCAGTTTCATCTCTACCTGGCGTTAGCCTGTCATCTCTCGCCCACTTCCTCATCATTCCATAATTATTATAATTTATTTAATTACTAGCCTAGTTGCCGTGCTTTTGCTTTGGGAAAGAAAATTACGTATATTTATTATGGTTTTAAACATGTTGTAGCGAGGCGTGACTTGTGTGTGAACATGAATTAATGGTATGTAGCTACTGTTGTGTTGTGGGTGCGGCTGACCTAATTTCAACGATATTTGCAAATGTGATGTCAAGTTGAGAGTGTGGATTCCTGAATGTCATGTTCTCTGTTAACCAATCTTCTTAAGTTTTAACTTTTAAAAAAAAAAATACTTCTTTAAGTTTTAAATGTTGGGAAGATGGATTGTATCTTCGTGCCCCTAGTTGGAACCTTTTTTCTTTGTGCCTATAGGGGTTACAAGGGGATACGGTAGCTTTATTTACGTTTCCATCTGTTTTTGGTGCAAGTATTTGTTTTTTGTTTTTTTTAAAAACATTACTTTTTGTTGCCAGCGTGGTTGTTTGGCTGGTTATAATTGCTGGGTTTCGGTCTTCCCTGGGATGGGCGGGATTCGTCTCGTCTTGTTTAGTAATTAACAGACAAACTGTAGGCCATGCACTATTTAAAATGCATATAAAATTTTATTAAATAGTAAAATATATTATAATAATTTCTTAAATATAAAAAGAGATACATTCTAATAAACGTGAAGACAAATTTTAATAGTTTGATTAATTATTTTTTTATTGAATTATAATTGGTTAAACTTCTTATTAGGCCTCTATTAGGTCCCCTTTTATTAATACGAGTAGATAAGGAATCTACCAATGGGAAAAGCTTCGTGATATTGCCGTTAAATTTACTGTGTGACCTTCCAGAAAAATGAAATAAAATTAATGTGTGAGCAGCCTGTTTTAAAAATTTTAATCAAGGAAAAACATGTATTAGCTTTGTACTGATTATCTTATGCTAGGTCAAGTTATCATGGGCTCTTGGATTATTTGGTTGACAGCAATAATTTTGCCTAGTCCAAAAAACATGACCCTGTGATTTAGGCATGGAAATCTGTTACTTCATCATTTCTGATTCGGAAGATTTTTGACGAGCGAAAGCATTATGCATGCTTTGTAATTCGCAAATAATAAATATCATATATATATATATATATATATATATATAAAACAATAGAACACCAGTTTGATATTGGCTGATAGGAAAAATATGGTGTCTTCAGGTGAGAGCTAGCTAAATTGTTTAAAAGATTAATTTTAGAGACATCAAGGTCACAAATGCCATTAATGAGATATATATAATTGGATTATGAGTTTATATAGTATGGGATAAATTTTGATGAGTCTCGTTCTCTTAGGAGTGCTCGTCAGGCGAGTCAAGTCAATTTTGAGTGGATTTTGCTGATTAAAGTTCGACTCGTTTGATATCGTGTTTGAATCAAGTTAATAATTACTTGAGTTGATTTGAGTTCAAGCTACCTTGATTTATATTTAGTAATGCGTACCATTCTTTTGTATAATTTATATTAAAATTTAATTTATAATTAAAATATTTCAATTTTAACATAATTATGTACAAAAGATAATTTATTCTGCATACTTTTATTTAAATTATTATTATATAATAATGTTTTTTACAATTTAATTAAATTTATATAAAAATATTAAGATAAATATGATCAAAAACCTTATTCTTTATATAAAATATCGAATTTTGAGCTCAATTGAGTTGAGCAGGTACAAGCCCAGGATAGATACATTTAATATCGAATTAAGATTCGGATCTAGTATTTTTTGAATTGAGTACCAAATTAAATAAGTTTAATCGAGCTTTGAACAATGTTACATTACCTGCAGGGAACCCTCTAATCAGAAAATTTCTCTATCCGATATTAATATTAATCGTCTCGTTGCATGGACGACCTAGATTATATCCCAATTACTATAAAAAGCCAAAACGTTATAAACATATTGAAAACCGACAATTAAGACCCAATACACAAGCCTATATTATTATTATTATTATTATTGCATCTTTACAATAATATTGGGAAGTGCTTAAGAAAGGCCACGACTTGTTGTTTCTCTATTGGCGTAAACATAGGCACATGTAATTGTTTTTACCATGGAATCGTTGTCCTTCTATTCATACACACAGCGTTTAGATCTATGCATACAAGCTATACATAATATTGCATAACCATTAGAAACCCAATTAATATCCAAATTGATCAGTGCTGCTTGGGAAGCCAAAGCTAGAAATGGCTGGCCAGTCCGTCTCCTCCTCCTCCCGCAGAAATCTATCAGCCTGTACAAATTAAACACAAAGATCCCAAAAATCAGATATGAATCGAATCATGACGTTGCAATGCTGTTTTACATTTTTACATGACTCGTCAAAAACCTAAAAAGATATAACATCTATATATAGCTCTCATGCATCATATGAAGTACTCGTGACAATCTTTGCTAGTAATCACTGAGATGCAATGTAAGCTTTCCTTTCTATTTACTTTTCTTTTTAAAGTTTAAACAGTAATATTGATTGGCTTCAGTTCTGTCAGAAGACCATATGTGAGTGTCATATGTTTCCTACCCAAAGTTGTAGTAGTTTGTCTTCTTCTTCTTCTTCTTCTTCTTCTTTATGGCAGCCACTATCGGCTTTGCAATTCTCAGTATCGTCATTCCTGACGAACCTTCCACGAATTCTCGTCCTCTTCTCTGCTAGGATCTTCCTGCAAGCATACTTACAATGTTGTCCGAGGAAAATATTCCTGTTTCAATTCCTTATGCGATTGCATGGTGGGGCTAAACGGATTATAAAGGAATTGGTTTATATTAATAGTACCTTAATTGTCCTGCTAAAGTTCCTCTGAGTCTTTTTGCTCCTATACCTGTTTATCCTCTCCTTCCTTTGCTCGAAGCTGTAACGTCCAGCTATAGGAATCCCATCCGCCGTTGGGCTGAGAGATGCTCCAGTATGCTGTTCGTTGTTCATGAAATACAAAAACAACAATATGTAATATCCCATGTTATAACACATCTTTATTATCATTAAAGGTTGGTGTCAAGCCCAAGTCTTACTTGCAAGTCGCCTGTGCTCCAGACCTTTCTCATGGGTCTGTCATTCGATACATCATGGCTGTTCAAGTTTCTCATATAAGTTTGCGTTGCCATGATGGTACTGTTTTGCACACAAGGTGAAAAAAATGGAGGGGCGGGGAAGAGAAGGCCAAGCTCATGATCAAGTGACTGGCTGCTCGAGCTCCTCTTAATGCTGAGGTCTGCTCTATCCATGCCCACGGCGTCAGGTGACTGATCCACCCCTCCGGACTTCGGTCGAGGATACAAACTCATGGCCCCAAGACCATGCAATTGATGCCCAGGTGGTGAAGAAGAAAGCCGGCTGCAGGTTGGGGATGATAGAAAGGAAGAGGTAGAGGAAGAGGAAGATGAAGAAAGTTCTAATATAAGAGTATTAGAAAGAACGTGATCATCAATGGAGAGGAACTCCAAACTATGGCTGCTCAGTGGATCACCTCCTCACAACGAGATCAGATGACATATTTGAACCAGGAACTTTGACTCAGAGATTGCTGGTAAGAGAGACAGTGCAAGAACAGAGAGCTGCATGAATCACAAAACAAACTAGTTTCACACAAATGTCCGGTCCATTATCTCCTCCGTGCTATTGGGGCAGAAATTATAGCCGACAGCCGCCACTTTCCATTTTCCACTATCCTTCATGACCGGAACTCTTGATTTATACTTGTAATATGATGCATGTCGCACTAACAATTTATAGCACCCATGCCACTCTATATTTGTTTGCGCTTCAATTCTTAGTGGGAGTATTTTGACAATTCGATACCGTGGGCCTCGCATGTATCTAAGCCGCCCTCAACAAAGTGTGCTACTTTTTGTTGAAAATTTGTGGACTTTTTTTTAAAAAAAGAAGAAGAAGAAGTAATGGACTTGTAAGTGGAGTGTTAGAGTCAAAGATAGTGGTCTAGCAGGTGGCTAGTTCTGAAATTGGAAATGAATCAATGGAATAGAAAATAAATAGTACTTGCACTAATCATGTAATCTTGCCTTGGAATATTACTATTAGTACTCATTGTAATACATGCACATGCATCGTACTCATATTTGATATTAGGTTAGAATATAGCTCACTGTTTGCTAACTACTAACTGATGTTCATGACCATTCAAGTAGGTTGGATTGCTGAAATACTGGCATCTATATTTTTTATAGTCGAAATTTAATCATGTAATTGTTGGCGGACGTGTAGATTGGGCAATTTAGTGCTCGAATTGGTCCCATCATTTTTACTTTCTAGACGCAGGGAGTTGTACAACTTCTGCAAGTAGTTCAACTCATAGTTGAGAGAATCGGCCGAGTCTGATAGGATTCGGCCGATTTAAATTCGATCGGCATCGTGTCGATCCGATTTTGGGGCTGAATCGGCGACAGAATCGGCTGATTTGAACCAATTCCGACCGATTTAAATCGGAATCTGGTAAATCACTGTTGAAAATTACTAAAATACCTTTATTTTTATATTAAATAAATTACTTATACATGGGTAAAATGAGAATTATAAATTAACAATGACCAAAATACCCCTAAATATCTAAAATAGCCTTGTTCTTATATTAAATAAATTATTTATGTATGGGTAAAATGGGAATTAAAATTTGACAATGACCAAAATGCCCTTATATTACAAAAATAACCTTAATTTTATATTAAATAAATTATTTATCTATAGGTAAAATGAGAATTAAAAATTGATAATGATTAAAATGCCCCCCCCCTATCCTCCCTCCGCTGCCGCTGTCCGTTCGCTCCGACTGGGCGGGGCGGAGCCGCCGGGGGAGGGGGGTAGGGAGGCGGCGGGCCGCCAGGAGGGCGGGGGGCGAGGGGCTGCCGGGGGGGCGGGGGGCCGCTAGGGCGGGGGCAGGGGCGCGCGGCTGTCGGGGCGGGCGGCG
>JAVDBV010039725.1:1523-17171 GCA_032619315.1 Piper longum
TATATATATATATATATATATAGATCAAGCATTTTTGGTTTAGGATGCTTGACTTTGGATTTGTCCCCCTCTTTCCTACCTTCCATGAAACTTGTTGGGTCATAAGGTAAGCCTTTATTGTCGAGATTACTTTAGAACTAATGCATGATATGGTAGAGGGATGAGCATCGTAATTGATGATTCTAAAAAACAATGCGTGCATATTGTTTTTGGTGGCAATGTTTAGTAAAGATGGCCTGCCTCTTTATCTGAAAACCACTTGTACTGAAACTATTAGCACTTGTGTACAAAAAAGGAGGTTCTTTTGTTGGAACCATGTGATTGTGAGCTATGGAACAGGTTGAACGCTCTTGACCTCCCATAATGAGTGGTAGTTTCAGCGAAGAGATATAGTGTCGGTTTATATGAAGGTCCTTCCTACACCAGCTACATGTTGCACTAGTAGACTTTATAGGCTACGAAAACAACAAATGACAAAGGCTTACCTAGTGGCAGAGTGTTTAAACATAGGATGGCATGCGTTTTCTAACTTCTAACACTGTCTATGGCTTGTTAAACCTCTGAGGACTAACAATATATATAGAAGAGTTAAACCCATGCAGCAGAAGTCTGATATTATGCTAACCATCCTCAAAACATTTCCACCTAACTGATAAAAACAAGAAGTGACAACAAGAGCCACCTACTGCATTTTGGCAAGGCTGTCCTTTCTCTTCAAAACATGACTTCACGTTGCATAATAAGGTATTAATGTGTTGTCTTGAAGCTATTTCATGTCACGTTCTTCTTTCTACTATCCGAAGAAGCTTCCGAACCAGGATATCTAATTATCTTGAGTTCATGTGAAAATAAATAAACAAATAAAACAAGACTTGGCTTTGACCATTGTCTCGGCCAGCATTGCTGGTGTTCAATCAAGTCAAATTATTTGAATATTTTTAACTAATGTAGCTTATGAACAGTATGATAGAACATTGATAATCATGCATATATTGGGAAACCTTATATCTAGGCTTAGAGCAACATTGGATAGTCCTTCTAACTTGATCATCTTCACTTGAAACATGATCAATATTAAACATGACATCAGCTTAAAATACAAGATGACGAAACTATGTAGTATATCGAGGAAAGAACTACCTCGTTAAGATCAAATACTAGCATGTAGAATCATAACTATTTGAAAGATTAAAATAACACATTATTAATGGTCTTTGGATAAAGTAGAAGAGTTAGGAAGGGCATCCAATCCTCTCATTTGTAGCTTCATGGATTCAATATGTAGATTCGTATTTTCGGCATCTATTTGGGATAATATGGAAGAAAAAAGAAAGAGAAAATATGACTTTTATTCAAAATGCTAAAATTTACACCTGGGTAGTGTTATGAATGCTTTTGCTTAATAGAAGGAGTCATATCCTGCATCCTACCCGGTTATCCATGCGCCAAGGATGAACATTGTGTTCTTGACAACATTTTATTTGGAGCATAGTTTTCCCATATCTAGGGTGTCAACAGCTCATCAAGCTAGAATTCACTCGAAGTTTGGCTCATGTGATTTGTTCGAGTTGAAGCTAGACACAAATCAAGCATATGCATACTTCCGCTTGGCTCGGACTTAATTTAAAGCTTGATATTTTATATTACATATAATATTTTATATATAATTTATATAGTCATTCAAATTAAATGTAAAAAATAATAAATATAATTATATCATAATGATGGTTTTACATGATAACATAAAGTATATGTTCACAAACAAACTATTTGGCTTGTAGTTGAATAGAAATTATACTATTTAAACTTTCATAATAATATATGTAGGAAAAAAATATTTATTAATAATGTTCTAAACTCAACTTAGCTCCAAGCCTTTTGAACTCGAAATAAACGAGCTGAGCTTGAACAATATTTAAATCGACTCGACTAGCACTATTAGCGGTCCTACTATTAACAAAGATGTGTGGTACAGGTAAACTATATCAATTTTATATATTTAGGTATAAGTAAATTTGACATGATAGTTTTCTTATATTATTGTTCCTGATTGACCATGTAGCCGGTTTATGTAAAAAATTATAGGACGCTAGCAGAAACATCTGTCGGAATTATTTGTTTTGATGGTATTGTAGCTAAGATAGCGTGGAACGGAGTTCCTGTTAATTAGTTTCCATTAAATAAAACTCAACTGTTTACTTTGACATGGTGCTCTTACGTGAATAGACTTGCTCTAACAAATCCATGAATATGGTTTTTTTTTATTTTTTGCATTTGGAATTTCGATGTGAACAAAATATGGATGGATTCATAAGAATAGATCAAATACCGCCATCAAGTGTGAACCAAGGATACGTTATACAAACACTTAAAGTATGTATCTGGTTGTTTGTGCTGCCGAATTATCATACCACCCTCTCAACACCCCCTCCCCCCACCCCCATATTATACAATCGCCCCTTTGCTTTTGTTTTTAGAAGTCAACAGCTATCATAGCATGCATGGAATTTTTTTTTCAACACATCATAGCATGCATGGAAATGCATTTGTTTTGTTTACCCAGAAAACAGCTGTGTACATCTAACCTACTTAATCTGAACTAATTTGAACGAATCAACCCGCAATGAACTCAAACGTGGCTGCTTATTTCATGTTTTGTCAACATCGTTTAGTTCATGCACTCTTCAATCATTACGTGCTAGATATCTTGATTATGCAATGAATCATATTATTTCATTGAATAATCACATTGCTTCTACTATGCATCTACTGTCATGCCTTAATATATATTTAAGGATGGGAATCGGAACTCAAATATTCGAAGCTCGAATAAGAATAATTGACCCTTTTAACGAGAGATTCATGAGATATCCGACCTTATTTTGAATCGGATAGAATTGCACATTATATATCGCCAAATCCTTGGGAGTTAAGGTAGAGCTTGTCCTCAAAGTTCTTCACTTTATTTGCCTCATCCCAAGCTAATATGGGTTGGATCCTTGAAACCATGTCTTGGCTTTGGATGCGGATCATGAAGCACGTAGATGGTTTGGAAACTCTTTTCAGATCATTATGAAGATTTCGGTTGAATTCCGGGAAACAATAAGTGTAAGACTCTTCCGCTCCTTATTTTCTAGGAAAATGATGTTTTGGTCATGCACGCTAAACTTTGCTTATAACAAAATTCAAGCTGTTAGCTTGGACAGGAGGTAGGTGCTATTGGATCAAAGGATTGGCTGGCTCCTTGTCAAGGCCTATGGTACGAGACGTCATGCCTTCGTAAGTTGGAGCTACAACTTACGATAGCATACGGATAGCCCCCGCAGAAAGCTGCTATGGATGTGATTCAAAAAGACCAATCATCAAGGACCTCAAGTGGTGCACTTTGTGAGAATAACATTTACGGCCCCATCTCATTCTCGCATTCTATACCCTCCAAAAGACATATGAAAAGGAAGAAAAAAAATAGCACTAGTATATATTTTACGTCGGCGGAAAGCAATGCATAAAGAGATATATCTTCAACAGAATCATTCCAAGTTGGTGGCCAGCTCTTTTCTAATCGAAAGACAATTAATCAAACCAGTGGACTTGGTGATTTCTACCCTAATCAAATGAGGGAATTTGGGACATGATTGATTGCGAAGACCTGCATCACCATGTATTTGTATGCATCCTATTCGATATCCTTTCTTTATTACTTGACTAGATTAGGGAGTTTGGCATATGTGTGCGTGTGAAGGAGAGTGAAATAAGAGAGGATGTGAAATGGACGTGCATGAGATTGTAGCTAGTTGGCGTGAGGTGCTTGTCAGGAAAAGAAAGCAAAGAAATATCGGGACTGATTCTTTGGAGCTGGTGGGAAGAGATTTGTAGCGTGAAGGGCAAGGATGGGAAGGAGGAGTAGGTCTCGCCACATGATGAGGCTTTTGGGTCGAGGACAGGCAGTGGCCTTTCACCATGTATCTTTTATGTCTAAAGCTAACCACTTACCAACCTCCTTGGTAAACATATATACTAAAATGGCCTCATACTTCCCTGCCCTCTTTTTTTTAGCGTGTAGAAGCACTTTAGGGGTAAAGCTTGGCTGCTTCGGAAAAGATTTCAGGGAAATCTTTTATACACCATCAAAAAAATTTTAAAATTTTTTACCTTAAATTTAATTGGCTTAAAAAAATGGTCATATATGTATGATCTATGGGCTAATTTAATAAGCTAATCAAATTTAAAATAGGAAATGAAAAAAAAAATTTAATGGTATGCAACACAAAATTTTACATTCGTCCGGGTTTCTTCCAAGGGGTATGAGAGGCCATTAAATCAATTAATAGTTTTGTAACAGCTTTACAATTAGAAGGTGTTGAAGTGTGGGCAAAATCTTCTTTACCCAAAATGACTAATCACAATGGAAAGCTTGTCTTTCCACGTATATATATGTGCTCATAAATCCCTTGGATGTGAGACATATGTTCCAACACTCCCCTCACGAGTAGCCCATAGAATTACTTGTGGACCAATTGCCAGTGTAATTTTCTCTAAAGGTTTTATTCGCATTGGCCACCTATGACGGTATTTTTTCTTAGATTCTTTTTAGATATTTATCTGCTTAATAGGGCGAGTGCGCTGGGTCCGACTCTCATACATGTTGAAGTGTTGGAAATGTATATATTTACCCAAAATGAACCCATACTTCAACATAGTATCAAGAAATTTATCACCACTTTGTAAGTATCAATTTGCCATTGCAAAATTTTTTATAGAAAAACTATGTTATCAATTGTATTTACCATTGCAAATCCTGTTTCTAATAATTTTTCCAACCGCGAGATCTTAATTTTTAGCAACAAGATTCAGGGTCACCGAAAACTATTTTTCGTTGACATGCATGATAGTGTAAAATACATAAAAATATTAAAATAATTGACTTCACTAAAAGTAACTATATTCAATATATTTTACATATAAATATGTAATATTAAGTAAATCAAATTATTTCTAAATAAATATAGTTCCATCCAAATGAGAATATAAAATAATCATGATTATTTCTAAATGATTCTCACCCATGTGCATTTAACTTTCCTCCTTTTTCAGATAAGAAAAAGAGGGTTTTTTTGTTTGTGTGAGCATGTGGGAGAGCAAATAGGTGACCCACTTGATGATAATCATAATTAGTTTAAATACAAAGCACATTTGACCTCTATTAATTTTTCTTAGAAATATATTGTATATATAATATTTTTTATAAGATTGACTATTTAAAATTTTAATGTCATTTACATCTATTTTATGTTAAACAAACATATCCTTAATTTACCCTTTTAAGAAGAGAACCTTATGTGCCAATTAATACACTAATGGGCATTGGCTATAGGTAGATGTTCGAAACTAAGTCATTCAGAGTCATGAGACTAGTAACGGAAATGATAAAATTTGTATGTGATCTCGACCTATTGACTATTAAGAAAACTAACGAATCATCAGTTATTGATTAAGATATTTACAAATTAATCTCATATCTAATATTTATTAAGGTAAATTTAAATTATAAGCCTATATAAATCTTTAAATTTTAAGGATAAAATTTTATAAAGTGGATAGATGGTGATATTTCTAAATTAATCCCACATATAATATCTGTCGGCATAAAATTAAGTTTATTAATAGAAATATGCCTATAAGTCTTCAATTTAAATTATTTATTTTGAAGAATGACTTAGACTTGTCATATTGTACCTAGGCTCAATTGTTATATTAATAGACATACCGACTTTCATTTATGTGGATGAATTTAGGGATTAATAAGTATGATTGCTAAATTTGAGGTTACTTTAACTTGTTTCTTTAACTTCTAAATGCATATACTTAGGTTTTTTACTTATTGAATTTTAGGTTAAATATTTTTCCATATATTTATAATATATAGATTTACATGCTTATAAAACAATAATTCTTTGATAGATTAAAAACAGATTGGCCCAATTAATACAAACTAATAGATATAGTCATTTTTTTAAAAATGATTAATTAAATTGAAGACTGTAAATACTATTCATGCTAATATATTAGATCTAACCTTAATAAGTATTAAATGTAAAACTATTTTGGAGGATATCACGGTAATTCTACCACTTAAGAATACAATACGCTGTTACTCTTATGTTGCTTATAGGTAAAGATCATTAGCATGGGGTGTGGTGCAGTGCCTATTAGATCTATAAGTTAAGCAAGAGGTTGAGGTTCAATACTCTAAAGAGGTTGTAAGTTAATTAATTGCATGAATTGAGGCTACAAACCTATTGATCAAGACCGTGATTGATAAGATCATGATCCCAATTATTTGGACGGTTGAGATCATGGTCAGCTTGGTCTTTGGGTAGGTCAACTCGGGCTCAAGCCAAGTTTGAACTTAGCTCTGCTGAGAAACTCTCGCTGAGCCAAAAGGCTCAAGTTGTGTCGTTACCCCCTCACAACTCAACTGGTAGATATATAGGATGTGCGCTTTGGAATGTTCAAAATTTTTGAAAGGAAGAAACATGCTCCCCTTGTTATAATATTATGTATATCCCCATCGAGATGCCTAAGTACTGAGAATTACGTCCAACAAAGGAACCCGCTTGGTGTTTGGCATGATACACTTAAATACACCACAAATCATTCACTATTCTCGTAGTTGTCGTGGCAAAGTAGGTGTGCATGATTATGATCTTGAAATCAAATAAACAACTCGATACCATTCCATTGACTTGGGCATGGCAATCTTTTTCTTATTCCTTGTGTGTATCATGAACATGAACATTATTGATGGCAACGTAGGCCACCATTTACTATAAATAATCTTCCTGTAAAAAAAGAACATCCACTAAACCACAAAACTTGCTTTGATTTCATATTGGTATGATGGTATCTGTGCGTATGACTGATGTAAGCTGCATACTAATTAATGTTGTTAATCGTTACTGAGTTGTGGATCTCTTCCAGATAGAGATTGCATGCAAAGGGCAACAGCTAGCACCATTGATGACATTGAAACAGGTTAGGGATAACATCTGGTGGTCGAGAGATGCCATCACACTTGCACCAGATTCAACATCGACTGATCAAGTTGTCATGATTTTGGACTACTCTAGAAGGCGTTCAACAGTGAATATTTGAAGTTGTTTTCTTTAATTTCTTTTCTTCTTCTTTTTCTCTTTTTTTTTATTTAATAACCATTTACTACATTCTTGAGCTTCTTCTTTTGGATTCTGATTTTAGTTCTGATCTTTGTTTTTCTTTTTCTTTTCTTTTTTTCTTTTTTTTGCCTCCTTTGGGAGGGGGGTATTTTTGTTCCCTGTTTCGCCTCAAGCTGCTAGCCTTGTTGCAAATTGTTAGTATTCTTCTTTTCTTTCTTTTGACTCTAACTCAAAGCAATGTTCATGATGAGAGTTATAATGTTGAATGATGTTTTCAATCTAAAGTTGATTATTACAAGACCGCACGCAACCAAAATGGGCTTCTTCAATCAACGACTTACGTAATCAAACCCAGAAAAAAAAAACAATGTAATTAATTTGTAATGTCAAATAAAATATTAAATAAATAACTAAAGAGTTTGTGGGGCAAGATAAAATAATGACAAAATACAACCAACCAAACAAATTGTTGAGACACACGCCCAAGGGCCAAAATGAGGTGAGGTCCATTGGGGTGGGCAGGAACACGCGGAGGACTTCACCCATTTGGGACAAGCCCAAGCCCATCTTCACATATTCTCATTGATAATTTTTCCCTATACAGGCACATGAAACAGAAATTTACGATTTATGATATCCTAATATATTATTTACAATTCAAAGGCGTATTGTATGCTATTTACAAAAATAAGTTTTTTCTTATAATGACTTAATTATCCTATTGCATGGGTTGGATAATATAATTTTTTTTTTTACCGAAAAGGGTGGATCCGACCCTGCCAACCAAGGGTGACTAGATTTTGGCAGCCCTAAGGCTCGACAACCAGATTGTGATTGCCTAGCCAGATTTTAATCATCTTAAGGCAACACTGATTAGATATGGTTGATATTTGTCGGGGTCGACCTAATTTTAGGTGCTTCTACGGATAACGATTATAATTTAGTTATTGAGGCAAGAATCTAGTCATAGTGGTTGGAACCCACAATTTTTTTTTAATGTATTCTTAAAATATACATATTGGTTTAGTCTAGTTAAATTTTTAAGCCAAATTTCTATTAAATTTTAAATAATTTTTAACCCAAAAAAATGATCATTAAGTCATTATAGAAAAAAAGACTTTTAAATCACGAATAACATACTAAATACCTTTGAATCATAAATAGAATACCAAGCCACTCTTTAATAATAAATTCCTCCAATTTAAATTTTCTAAACACAAAAGGGTAGACAATTGTTTTATCATTTATGTGTAGTTTGATGGGAAAGACAAAAAATTGGCCCGATTCAAAAAAAAAAACAAATTATCTCCGTAATGTTTTTTGGTGGATTGATTCATCATTCATTAAGACAATGATGGTCTTCTAAATTTTAAATCGGAATTAATCTGTTAGAATGTTTGATTGAGAGAAGGATGAATAAATAGAGGGGAAATTAAGATGGTCTTCTAAATTTTGAATCAGAATTAATCTGTTAGAATGTTTGATTGAGAGAAGGATGAATAAATATAGGGGAAATTAAGATGCAATTTAATTTGCCTTTGATTTTCCCCAATTTACTATTGTCTTCTCAAGTGGTTGATTTTAACCCCACGTAATATATGAAAAGTTGATGAACATGACATTCATAAATTAAGTAGAAAAAATTATAAAATTTTGATAAAAAAGACTACTCCTATATATAAGATAAGTATATAAAATTAATGAACATGGCATTCATTATATAATACTATAAAAAATGATAAACATGATATTTATTTATAGATAATTATACAAAATTATAAAAAAATTGATGAATACGATTACATTAACTTATGCAATAAGTATAAAAAATTAATAATCATGGTGTCTACATATAATATAAGCATGCTAAATACTAAAAATAGATAAACATAACTACATCATCTCATAAGAAACTAATATCTACTTATAAATTATTAAAAATTGATAAAAGAATGATAAATAAGTTTGCGATATTTTATACATTAAATATATAAAGTTGATAAGGATGATATCCCCATATAATATAAGTACGCAAAATCATTAAAAATTGATTAATATAATCACATTGATTCATAAGATAAGCATACAAAATTGATATATATGAAAGCAAAGTATAAAATAAGCACGCTAAATTGATTATACTTAACTAAAAGTGTGCGTAGTCGTATTTATCAATATTTATTTTCATCAACTAGCCAAATAACCAATGCGATGTGCAGGTTATTTTAATTTATTTGAAGAAAATAATTAAGTATTGTATATAATATATTTATAAATCATAAAAGTCTTGACCACTGAGGAATTGTAATGTATCTGCAAAACTTGAAACTATATTTATAATTTAAAACATGTTGCACTGGAAAATACAAAGTAAATTTAAAGTATGTTGCGTTAGAATACAAAATGATGAGCTTGTAACATAAGGGTTAACATTTTTCTTTCATATTTTTATTTTAAGAAAATTAAAAAAAAACACATCTATTAATTCTTAATGGCATAAAAGAGAAATTATCCTTCTCTTCCTTTTCATTTGCAAATGATGTGATTCTGTCTTTTGCCTTTGAGGTGTTACGAATGACAATCTTTTTACCCTGTAAAATGAGAAACTCGTAAACCAATTAATATATTGATCTCAATAGTTAATATAAACTACATAATAATAATTTTTCTCCATGCTTTATAAAACCCAATTTCCTTTTCTATATTTCTAGATTTTTAATGGTGGATATGTAAATCTGCTTTAGTATTATAATAAGATCACTCAAGCACAAAAACCGTGGAAGTGGACTGACAGGTTTTGCACTTGAAGTCAACTTCTAAGTGTTGCTGATCATCAAGAACCCTCATCTTTAACACGCATTTTCTCTGTATTAGACTTATTCCCGGGAATAAGCTGGACAACACTAAGAGGAGGTAGCAAGGAATATGTGAGCTCAGAAAGCTTTTCCATTTCTAGCTCCATCAAACAATGTTTGTCGAGCAATGCCCAGTTCATATCCTCGACGGCTATCAAACGGTCCTGCTATCTCGCCCAGTTCATCCATGAATACCTCCAACCATGTAATGTGGAGGATTGTTGTTGGCTGATGTCATCCTTAAAATATAGAAAGAAGAAACCAACTCAATTTAAACAAAAGTGAGATAACATTATTTTTAAGCATCACAAAGTGCTACGTGCATAGGTTTACAAATTTTACAATTGAAAACATGTATTATAAATTGTATTGTTCTTCAACCTAGAAGAATGACAGTCTAAATACCCAAATATATGATATGATCATAACTATTTAAACTGTATGACTTAGTGCACAATCTAATACATCTTGCCCATAACTTTAAAAAGATGAATAAATAAATAAATATATAAAAAAGTAAAAAAAATGGGAGACAAACTAATTAAAACTTCACCAATGATATATGATGGTGGAGAAATTCATTCGTATAAACAAATAATAGTAATAAACAGTGCTTGAATTTTGCTAATGGTAAATCATGAATGAGAAATCAGATGCCACAATTTGCTGCTACAATGTTCTTTTGAAACAACTTCAAAAGATGAATAATCCAAAACATAGACTCCCTCGCAAAAAAATAAACAAAGCTAAATCCATAAGCTCAACATAAAACAAATGACTTCCAACCTCAACTTAATGGTTCTTGATGTACTTTTGCACAATGTTAACGCCTTTAGACTCTTCCCTAAAATCCTTGAAAACTTTTGTGTTTGGTACACATCGGTCATCAATAATTTTTGATGATTTGTTAATAAGCTAATAGGAAAGTCTTATTCTTTAAATTAATTTTTGAAATAAGAGAGACCCGTAACACTTATTGAAAGTATCTTTTGGAGGATCATAAGGCCCAAAAATGGTATCAGAGCTTGGTTAGGGGACGAAAGGGCCCACAAAATGGTATCTATAATCTAAAGAGAGTTTGCAGATATTGATGATTTTAGGATTGCCCAATGTGTGAACAGGAGTTGTTAGATTTATCTTAAATCGGTTGTGAATAATCTTGGTGATTTGTATATATGTTAATGGAAAAGTTTAATTCTTTGAATTAATTTTTGGAATAAGAAATACCTGTAACAATTATTACAAGTCTCTTTTGAGAACCCATAAAGCCCAACAATGATATTAAAGCTTACTTGGGGGGCCGAAAAAAGCCCATAAGTAGTAGAGCCAGAAAAAATGGTATCAGAGTTTGGTTAGGGGTCAAAAAGGCCTAAGAATAACTACACAAGAACACCCTACCACCCTTCTCCCCTACTCCACATCAATTATTTTTTGCACAAACAGGAAGATTGATATGTATAGAGTTGTTCCATTAATTGACTATAGATATGTAGACGTTATATACTTGCCTGTTCAGGACTGATTATCTCTCAATCGCTCACTTTGTCATGATCATCAGCACATTCATGTGCTTCAACGCCAACTCCTCTTATCTAGTGTTTTGAGACACAACCAAATACAAATAAGTTCTTCCTTTTCCACCAACTCCTAATACCTAAATAAGAGAATCATTTATATATTCAAGTAAACCAATGAAGAGATTGTCAACTGAATTAATTTTCAATGGCAATACGAATAAAAATATAAAAGAAAAAGTAAAGAATTTAGTTACCTTGGTGCGTTGATGGCGATGCCATCATACCATCATTATTTAAAGGGGAGGAGGGCATCCCTTCATACGGGTTGCATCAAATGATGTATCTTTGGGCAGAATGGCAGTTTCAGAGTTGTTTTTGTTTAGTCTATGGTTTGGTGCTTACGAAAAAACTCAACTTATTAGCTCGGCTAAGTCATGTTGATGATAAATCTTGAACATAATTTGTTAACATATGTGGATATTAATTTGTGTTCAGCCAACTATATTGACAATTTAAATAAATATAGGTATTATGATATGAACACAATATGAAACATCGTCAAGACTTGTTCAGTTACAATTGGTTTAACCATTCAAACAATTATTAATGGACATTGGCGTGAATTTTGGTGTGGACCTTGAAACTTCACCAAAGATTCAAATGGTTCAACTACAACATTGAAGACTTTTAAGGAATATAGTTCATTCAGCGTGTGGAGTTTAAATTTGAATGAAATAGTGAAAAACTATGAAGACTACGGTGGATTCACAATGGACAAGTGTAAGGAATTTAAACTTGGGAATGTTGTTCTGGACATGATGAATGGCTTTATAATAAGGTTCGGTTGAACTAAAGCAAGTTAACTCAATGATTAATTGTGATTGGTTTAATTCATAATGTTGTGATATTTTGGATTATATTTGAATATGTTATGGTGAACATGTTGTCAACTTAAAGTCATTGGACAATGATGTTGGGCTTGGATTTAAATTTTGGACTTGAACTTGGACAAGTACTAAAGTTTTGAAGATTTCTTAAAGACCGGAATGTCTACGTGAAGTCTTAAATTTTGAATGTTTTAAACTTGTTTGAATTTGGAATTCAAATTTGAGTGGAAACTTATATTAGAGTTTGGAGAAGTCTTCTCCACATTAATACTTATGTAGTTGTGAAGTATAGATAAGCTTGATCTATTTAGGTATAAATATGAGGTTTGGTCTATAAAAGGAATTTTGGAACGTTATTGTTTTATTCATAAGGAAAAAATGAAAAAAAAATTGAGAATTGGAATTCTAGATTGGATATGCTTACCAAAGCTATATTTTTCAAATTTTCAACTTTTAAATTCAAGAGTGTATGCTACAATTAGTAATTATATTTAAATCTTTTGAATGATTTTATCTAAAAGATTTTGTTCTATCTTGTAAGGAATTATTAAATTAATTAATATATTTAATAAGGAGGAATTTGTAAGCAAGGTCTGCTAAATTACATAATATTTAAAAAGTCCAAATAATTAAACTTAAGAAATATAATTTTCGTAAAACAATCCCTCACACATTTCAAATTAACGCAAATACAACATTTAATAAACTATCAAACAACCACTTATTAAAGCCCAATTAATGGCCCACTTACTAAGTGGGTTGAAATGCGCCATATCAATGTGGGTGGGAAGGGGGAGAGGTACTTGGGTATTCCCAGGGCCGACTGGGCGGCAACCGGCAGCAAGCGGCGGCGACGTGGACGGGAGTTGCGACGTGGGTAGTGGGGTAGAGGCGACAATCGGTGAGACGGTGACCGGCGGCAAGCACCAACCAGCGACCAAGGAAGCAAGGGTAGGCAGCAGGCCTTCACTGGATTCACAGGAAGGGAAGATGTCTACACTTTGCGGTCACTGCACTTGACATATTTTTGGCTGTTTCAATCAATCCCGGGCGAAATTGTCGCTGGATTTTGACAAAATATCCAGAATCCATGTCGCTGGTGGATTTCGTTTCGGTGCCGAAGAAAGCCTGTAGTGGACTCAAGCACCGTGAACATGTGCTGTCTGCCCACATAAAATCTCGAAAACAATAGAAAAGATCCGAGAAGAACTAGGTACGAAGGATAATGTGTTCCCGTTAACTTAAAAATCATGAAACTACAAAATTATCTATGTGAACCAACAGAAAAGCGTAGAAAACTAAAGGCAAAGCCTGCCAACAGCATATGATTTCCGCATTGAATAGCAAAACCAAAGGGAAAGCCTGCCGCTGCTGCCAAACAAGTGGCTTTGCCATCCGGAAATGTAAGATCATTGAGGGTGACTTTTTATAAATGAGCAAAAGAAAAATTAATGAACAAAAAACAACGGCCCAAGGGTCACATTTTGAAAATTAAATAGCATGCTTTTACGCTTACATGGAATCTGACTCCCCCAGAGAGGAACAAGTCCCTTGTAGACCCTGTAATTTGATACAGATTCAAACATAAGGCATATTTCACAAAAAACAATCATAATCCTAAAAACAAAAATACCCAAGAGGTCCATCAGATTTGACAAACTTGGGAAATCCATCAGACAATCCTCTAGCAAATCCAGGTTGTGTTTGAACTCTGACTTTGACAGCTTCCATGGGGGCAGAGAGCAATATCTGCAACAACCTCGGCAGATGCAGAACCGGCAACGTAGATTAAGATCTTGTACTTGGACGCGTACTCTGGTCCAGCAAGGTCAGAGTTATACTTCTTAAAGAATACGTAGAATCCTAACTTGCAGGCACCCAGAGCACTAGGGTTCGGTTATCCGACCGAACCAACCAAAGGTTTTGTAAAACTCATAATTCGAGTCAGGGTTTTATATTTAGAACCGGTCGGTTCGACCGTTATTTTCGAGTCGAGTATGTTTCAGAGCACATGTACTCAGCCAACGCCAGTCGCGTGTATGAGCTATGAGGGGTCATTTGTACCCCATTATATGATGATAACATCATGAATACAGCAGAAAAGAATGAGTTATCAGAATATATAGAAGTATGCAGTAGAGTTTTTATTTTTATACAGCTTGATCGTAGAAATAGTTTTAGGCTGTTTACTGCGTTAGGACGCGTTACGGGAAGTTTGGGTGGGTTGATAGTTATAGAGTATGTCATTTTGATTTTTATGTGTTTGTTTTATTTTATGAGATTTTTTCCAATTTTTTTGGATTTTTTTTAGAATTTATTCCGAGTAAATAATTATTTTAACTCGAGACGGAGTCGAGTCAAGTGTTATTTACAAGTTTGCCACCGAGCACTCTTCTTCTTTCCCCCAACACTATCTTCTTCCAAACCCTAGTGTCGCCCCATTTGAGGCCGCTGCCCCTGCTGCCGATGCCGCCCAGCCGCCGCCCGACGCCGCCCAGCCTCGCCGTGCTGCCACTACCAGCCCCGACCCTCATCCGGCCGCCGCGACACCAGAACCGCCGCGGCTAGCACCGCACCCGCGAGCGTTTGAGTCTCCCATTTTGGCACCAGCAACCGTCGCCGTCGCCGTCCCTTGGCCGCCTCGACGTCCACAACCCCCCAGCTACCATCCCCGATGAGATCGCCGTCGATCGCAGCCCAGGCCGGCCGGAGAAAGTTACCCACCGGCCGCGCCTTGTTTTTGCCATTTTCCGGCAAGCCGCCGCCTCTGTTGGCCACGGCGACACCGCAGATGTGTCGGGCTCGCCGAGACGGTTCCAATGGTACCCTACACGGCCCCTATCCGGCCAATAGACGTCGCCGACGACTTTTGCCGGAAAATCGTCGAAAAGTCGCCGGAAAACCGCTGAACCCGCCAAAAAACCACCGGAACTCGCCGAAAAATTGGAATTGGTGGAATTCGCTGGAATTCACTGGATCTTCAGCCGAGTTCATCCAGTCGAAGCCGATCAAGCTTCGGACGCTGTCGAATTCAAGGTTCGAGATGCACGCACGCAGAAACCTTTACCGTCGCCGATTGCCGACGACGCGAGGTATAATTACCTCTTATCCTAATTTGATTGCTTATAATTGATGAGTGTTAGTACAGCATGATAGGATTAATTAATTGATGTTGATGTGATTAAACTCTAATTACGAAAGAGATGATAAGTGA
>JAVDBV010039798.1:1450-15109 GCA_032619315.1 Piper longum
TTAACAACATTCTACACACAACATTTTATCTATCACATCTATTATATCATTACAAAATCACATTTATAAGCGGGTCTTAACCCATTTTATTGATCTCCTATATTACTTTGTCACAACATTCTCAACAGTTTTAAGTCATTTTAATAAAATACAATAGATCACATAATAATATATCATAATCAAAATCGTATCTCAGATCTAACACATTTCGCATCAGGTTTGTGTGTACACATAGCACTCATTGCTCCTCCGTCCAGACTTGCATATCAGACTCCCAAGTCATTACTTATATATATAATAACAACCGTTAGTGATAAGTGTTAATGGTTAAGAAATAGCAATAATAATCTGACAAATGAGAGCTGATTTTCATTTTGAAGGAAACCATATATATCTTTTGTTGAACTCTCATAAGAGCATCTATTGGGGAGTCATCGGGCCGTGGACCCAACAGCATTCTGAAGATGCATCTCTCAGTGTTTTCTTATATTTCTTTTTTGTCCTTTGGGACAATCAGTATATCCTAAGCTTTATCATTTCTCCATATATCTCCTGGCCCTAAGTACGAAGGCCGAGTACTCTCAGGCCATCGCCTTCAATACTCTTTGAACCACATATGTAAAACCTAGCTTCATGTTACGGTTTTACCTGTTTGTTGTTTTACCTGGTTCGGGCCAGCCTCGAGTTGATTCGAGCGAGTTCGAGCTAGACTAATTTTTAGACCGTAAGTATAGGGCTCAAATAGTCGTATAAGCATGTTATGGTGGCTGAATATGCTCGACATGCAGATAATAGTTTTAGTTAGGCTATGATAACTCAATAAAAGAGTTATTATTCAGTGCATTTTATATTGAGTTTTTATCATGTTTCGAGTAATTGTTATGTTAATTTTATTAGTTTAAGGGTTTATTATTTATAATTAATAAAGAAGAAATCATTGTGGTTTTTATGTAAAAAAGTGTTAATTAATGTTGTTCTATCAAGGTATAAGAGTTAGAAGGCGATTCGGAACGAATTCGGGCGAACAAGCAAATTCCGGAAGGACCCTATTACTATAGCAACTTGGGGGCGGTTACTGTAGCGACTCGACGGGCACTGTAGCGATCCGGGTTGTAGCAGGTACTGTAGCATGGTGGACCCCGCTTGAAATATTTGGCTGGATCATTTATAAATTAAATCAGGGTTTTATCTAAAAAGAAGAAGAACAACTCTTGATGGCTGAGTGACGGTGCAAAAGAGAGAAGGAAGACGAAGAAGTTAAGAAGACGCTTTCTCTAAAAGAGTTTTTCTTACTCTGATTTATTTTTCTTTATGATTAATGATGTCTTTCATATCACATATGAGTTTCTTGAGTTTATTTGAATATTTTATATAGTAAATTTTTTTCTAGGATTTTCAATGAAACTTAGTGCATGGATTAATAAAGGTTATTAATTTTTATTTGTGTGATTGTATTTTTGGATCATCTATTCTATTCTATTCGTTAATGTTATTATTAGATTGGTCATCTATTGATTGATTTAGAGATTTAATCTTGTCTAGAGATAGAAAGATTAGATTTGTCATTGAATAAAATAGCCTTTGTTCATCAATTTTAGGTGATTCACATATGAGATAGAGATATAATCATATGTCTTGGGTAACTGTTAAGCGAAGAACTTAATGTATCATTTTGTATATGCAATTTCATAGAGATATAGAATGTGGGTGCGAATGATAAGTTTATGGTGAGTCTAAGAGATGTCATAAATAATTAGTTCTTATAGTTAATGATTCGAATGTGCAATTCATAGATAAAAAATTATAACTTTAATCATATATATCACTAAGTGAAATTGAAAATCCTAGGTTTGTCATCTTGAAATCAATTCATCATTTAAATATTGCATTTTAGATTAATTTAGTCGTAATTCATAATTAAATCACTTTTTGAATTTGTTTTCATTTAAGTATAATTAATTAAATTAGTTTTGGTAATTGAGAATTTCTACTACTAATTCCTCATGTGACGATATTTTCTTATCAATTTTATTACTTGATTCGACACGTGCACTTGCATTATAATTTCGACATCATGCTACTACAGAGCATAAGTTATTAGTGTATATACAAGGTATAGAGATGATTTTTATGGGTTAGCCATGGTTTTAGGCTTAAATCTAGATAGTCGTATTGTTTAGCATCTATTTGGAATTTTTAATATATCTCATTCACATGCATCTTAGGGATTTCAGATCACCGAATTACCCATGTGGGCCTAGCTTGATTAAGTCAAAGATTTGTACCTAGTTGAGTTCAGGGTTCTAAGGCCCATTTAGCATTCTTGTTTCGATTCTAGACTATAGAGTTATTTTTAGGATTCAAGTCAATTTTGAATTTAGATAGTCTCGATCTGCGCTTTTCGTCCATATATATATATATTGCATATTCACTAAGTGGGCCCCACTAGGACACAAGTTACGAAATGTTCAAATCATACCGCATGGCAAGATTAGAGACATCCACATTAGCCCTAGCTTTCACCCATCAATTTTTAGTGATTTTCTCCCATTTTCAAAGTTTTATACCCTTAGTGCCATCACCACTTTGGCTTACCGCCGGCGAGTTCCAGACCTTCCCCCGGCCACCGGATTGCCACCCCCATGATCGCCTTGCGGCAGACTATCAGTTTGTAAAATTTGTTACCCGAGTTTGGGTCTCATACTTAAAATCGGTTAGTTAGATAACTATTTTCAGTCGAGTCAATATCAGGACACGCGTATTGAGCCGATGTCAGCCGTGTGTTATTAACCATGAGGGTCATGTGTACCAAGTATATGATGATAATATCAATAAGACAACAACAGAATGAGTTATCAAAATATATAATAGTACACCCATATTTTTTTTGGTTTTAATATTAGACTGTAAAATTATGTTTAGGCCGAATAGTGCATTAAGGCTTGTCACGAAGTAGTTTGGGTGGGTTAACACTTATAGAGCTTGTTATTATGATGTTATGGTGTGTATTATATTTTATAAGATTTTTCCTATTTTTTGGATTTTTAATGATTTATTACGAATTAGTAATTACTTTTAATTCAAGTTGGAGTTGAGTCAAGTTTTATTCACAAAACTGCCACCGAACTTACCTTGACCTTTTCTCCCCCTAACCTTGACACTGCCCCTGTCATTGTTGCTGACGCCCCCTTGGCTGCCGCACCCCTGCTGATTTTTGCCGTCGAGCCCCGTCGTGTCGTTGTCGTGCCTCCCCGAGCACCACCGGTTGTTGTCTGGTCTCCACAATGCATGGGAGCCATGCCTTAGTGCAGCTCGTCTTGACGCCGTCCAAGCCGGTCCACCGCTGTCGTGCCACAAACACCTCCCCCCTTCAATCCCCGACATTTCCCCCATACATAGCGCCGCCACGGAGGCCCGATCGAACAAGATGAGCGACCCTGGCAAACTCATCACGGCCGCTGGCAGTCATCGCCGCCATTGCTGACCAATAGCCCTGATTGCCTCGCAGGAAAAATCGCCAAAAAATTGCTAAAAAGATGTTGGAAAACTGCCAAAAAATTGGATTCACTAAAATTTGTCAGATCTTCTGCCAATTTCATCTAGTCAAACGTGATCGAACTTCAAACGTCGATGGATGCCGAATTCGTGTCTCGAGCCACCCGACGAAATCGTAGTCGTCGCCAATTGCGGACGACGTGAGGTAATTAACTATGATTTATTTTCTTAAATGTGATAATTATTAGCACAACATGCTAAGATTAATGAATTGATATGTTAGATATTTTTATTTTAATAAAAATATGATTTTGTTTGATTGAATTGTATTAAAATGAATGCTAAGGAACTAATTAGGTACACTAAGTAATAATCGTTATCTAATGCAACGTAGAGTAGGAAATCTTATATGAATTGATGTGTGATTGATGTGAGTATGATTGATGTGTGATTAATATGAGTATAATTAATGTATGGATCCTATAGGATGTGTGAATGCATCATGAATGGGCATTAGCTTTTAGTTTGACATGTAGGTAAGAAATAGGAGCTTGCTGCTTAAGCATGTGGACATGATTGGAGCTTCTATCAGGTCCGTTTAGAACTCGTTCCTCATTTTACATTCTATTCCATTATATATTCATTTAATTAGTTGTAAGATGGGTTAAGTCACATTTTATCGGATCCCACTTAACTCGGACCATTTAATCTATCGATTTTTCGGATTAATAACCCTCGAGGATGAGATCCATCGAGTTTGATTTCGAAAATAAGATCCACTGTAATTTGCCTGTGGGCATATCATATAAATTCCTTCTTAGGTCTATATATAGTTTTACGGTGTTTCAATGAGACAAGAGATGGGAAAACTGATTTGCACGCACCAGTCAAAGTGAGCTCGGGATTAGTGAGAGGATTGTTCCATTCCTAAGGGATCCTGACAACTCCCGTTTTGAGTTCATCACACCAGGAGAAATATGGAGGTTTACGGGTATTGTTTTGTACAGCGTAGGTCCAAACTTGTGGTTCAGAGGATACCAAAGGCGACTGCTTGAGAGTACTTGGTTTTCGCGCTTAACATGAGGGGAATTATGTAGGAAAGGAGAAGGCTTAGGATGTACAGGTAGTCCCAAGGGACCAGGAAAATGAGAAAATGCCGAGATAGACATCAGTTAGTTTGGGACACTATCGAATCTATAGTCCGATGGCTCCTCAGTAGATGCCCTTAGGAGTGTTCACAAAAAGTATATAAATATTTTCTTCGAAATGAGAGGCAGCTCTCATTTGCCAGTTTGCTATGTAGTTATATTTTTGGACCACTAACACTTATTAAATATCGAATATTCCGGCTTAGACGGAGGAGCAGTGACCTACCTTCCAGATACACACATGCTCACCGATAAAATGTTTGTTTTGGCTATTTTGGTTGTTTGTTATGTTATTATGAAAATGAAATTCTTGTGAGCAAATTGCATGATATAAAAAATGATATGATTAAGATTTTGATAAAAAGAAATGGATAGTGATAATATGATTCAAAATATATATTAGTGTGCAGATTGAATGATAAAAGTAGAAATGAAAATTTGTAGGTTGGCGAAGACCCAATTAGAATTGAAATGTGAATAGAATAAACAGGTAAGTTGAGACCCAAAAAGTCGAGAATATATTGATGCGGCCAAATTAAATTGTTATGTGAAAAATATGGTGCAGTTGTATATTGATTTATGTATTTATACATATTGATTTGAGATGGTGCCCCCTAATTGCACTTTTAGGGAAACTCTATCTTTTTTATTTCAAGAAATTTTATTGATTTTATTGTAATTATTTTGGTATATAAATTAGTTGTCATGTCATCCATGTATTAGCATGTTAGTGCATTCATCCTTGAATAGTAATTAGTACCTTCTATCTTAAGACGCCGAGAGTAGATCTACTCGAGTTAGGTTCAGGTTAGCCGACTTAATTGGGACCCGTGATATTCCGGTTCTGCTCGCGAATGAGCCAGATTCGGGGTGTTACACAGTTCATACCTCTCATGACCATCGGCGCCATTGGTGATGGCGTTTTTACATCTAGTTTTTGCGGCTGCCATGGCCCGACAAGCCACCTCCCACCGATCCAACCGCGCAAATAGGTTCATCTTGTCGAGACCGTCATTTTGAGACCACCCATAACTGTCGCCTTGGCTGTAATGGCCATCGACGACGTCGGGCTGTGATTCTACCCCTTTTCGATCATTTTTCGGCCAGCCAATGACCGAACTCCGTAGATCGCCACCACCATTATTTTCCTTGTCACCTATGCCGTGGGATCACCAACACCATCATTTTCCTCGTCGTCTATGCCGCGCCACCATCGGCATTTTTTGGCGACAGGTACCGCCAACCCCGTCATACCCTTTTGCCCGTGTTTGCTACCGCCTACCCGTGTTCGTGTGTGCCAGCCAAAGTCCTGTTCACTCATTTGCATCCACCTAGCTCACTTGTTTATTTAACCTGAACCAAGTACTCAGTTTGATTCGGTTCAACACATTTGTAGCTCGTTTTCAACCGTTTTTCGACCAATTTTAGTAATTCGAGAACCCTTACACTAGTTTAAATGCATATTCATATTATTTAGAATATTTCAATGTTATGAGTGTATTTATTTATTTATTTATTCATTCATTATTGTTTGTTTATTTTTATTTAGATTTTATCATATATGATGAAATACTTATTTGATTGCTTATTATTATTATTGATGTATTTAATTATTAATATTAATTTTATCCATGTTTACTAAATTTTATTTATTTATTTAAAAATTGGTTCATTGCATGTATGTTATTATTTATTTGTATTTAATTATGTATTTCGTTTTGGATAATTATGATATTATTATTATTATTCATGATTAATTAATATTAAATAATTATTTGTTTATTTATTTATTTATCGAATGATTATGTATTTATTTATTTATTTATTTATATGTTTACTAACACAAGTATATGTGATATTTACTCGTGTTTAGCCGTGTATTTATATAACATAATTATATATTTCCTTTATGATTAGGGTATTATTATTTTCATGTATTTATTATATCTATTTATTTATGAGTGTATTTATTTATTTATTTATTATTTGATTATTAGTTATTTCTTTTATTATGTCTCGATTTATGTGCTACATGTTTAGTTCCGGGTTTATTTAGTATTTTCTTTTTTTAAAGATGTATTGAAGATGTGAACACACACCATGAGCATGCATCATATATAGATACTAGTATTTTACTTAGCCGTGGGTTTTGATGTAGGTTTCAGAGTCTGAGCTCGGACGACATGCTTGGAGCTTGGACCACATGTCCGTTAGAATTCTTTTTAGTTTTTATCGCCATAGTCTATTGCTAATTTGATTTCCAGATCACACGACGTGTTAAGTGGCTGTTTTATTAGATCCCACTTAACACAAACCATTTAAACGTATTTTACTTCATTGATTAATTACCCTTGAGGATGAGATCCCTCGAGTCTAATTTAAAAAATAAGATCCATCACAAGTTGCCTTCAGGCATATTATATAAATCTCTTTTCAGGCCTATATATGATTTTCTTGAGTTTTCGGTGAGATATGAAACAAGGAAAAACTGACAACCGTGTAACATGAAAGGGTACGCTCTAGTCAAAGCGTGCTCTGGATTAGTGAGAGGGTCGTTCCATTCCCAAAGGATCTTGAATACTCCCACTTTGAATTCCTCAAACCTGGAGAAGTGTAGAGGATTACGGGTACTAAAATGCAGCACATGTCTAGACTTGTGGTTTTAAAGGTATTATTGAAGGTGTATGTCTGAGAATACTTGGCCTCTGTACTCAGGGCCAGGAGTGATTCAGAGGATGTAGAAGGCTAAAGGAACCGAGAAAAGATGTTGATGTTCCTATGCAAGGGATAGTTTTACAGATTGCTGAGGCATGAAATGAGTAAGAATGAGATGTTGTTGAGCTGAGGCCGACGACTCCTAATTATAAGAGATTTTGTGAGAAGTATGTAAGTGTTTTCATTTAACAAGAGGGTCTTCTCTACTATGCCAGTTTAACTATTACTTATTTCTTGATTAGTAACACTCATTACTGATATTTTTTTTATATTATATATGTAGGTCTTATGATCCTGAGTTGACTTCAGTGGGAGGACAGATAAACACTACTCATACTTGAACTCAACACAATTATTTTCTTTTATACTTTTTATATTTGTTGTGTTTTTTACGCATATTTAGTAATGTCTTCTATTCTCTTGATGCCAAGTGAGTTATTTCGATCTATATTATTATCCGAATTTTATAGACTAGTAACTTTGGACATGACTCAAGTCGATCACTATATTTTTGATCCGGTTCTTAGATGAACTGCAATCTGGGTGTTACAACATGTTCGGACATGCACTATACTAAACAATACCCGTAAACCTCTACGTTTCTTCAAGTGTGAGGAAACTCAAAACGCAGAGTTGTTAGGATTTATTTTCAAAAATAGACTAAAGGGATCTCATCCTCAAAGGTTCTTAATATGGAAAACTATCAGCTAAATGACCTGAATTAGGTGAGATTCAATAAAACACTACTTAACATGTCTTGTAGTTAATAACATAATTCACAATAGAGTAAAACGAAAAGCAGAGAATGAGTCATAAATGAACCTGGTAGAAGCTCCAAGCGAGGCTACATGCCTAGGCAGCAAGCTCTATAAACAAACTTGGTAGAAGCTCCAAGCAAGGCTACGTGCCTAGGCGGCAAGCTCCTACTCCACACTTACACATCAAAATTAAATATTAATGCCTAGTATGATGGATGAAAGCTACATCCATATGCATCTACTCATCATCAAATCATATGAGTCATGCAACATCAATTACATCAAAATCTCAACCTAGGGCATCCAATTATGATTAGCACACGATACTAGAATTACCTACATCAATTATAAATATGTAACATATAGTTCATTAGATCATATTTACTCAGTAATACCTAGCTAGGTATTTCATCTACACCATTTCATGACAATCACCCAACATTAAGAAAAATTTGTATTCAAATCGTATAATCAATTCATCAAATATTTAGACTTATATGGTTCAGTCCAATTCATCTTCATCGTATTTTATGACGACAAATTATTAATAATCAACCATAACATCTTTATTGGGATCACGACAATCAAGTTATATGCAATTCTACCATTTTATCATCAACAGTCATTGTATCACGAATACATCATGCTAATTAATTACAAACCATGCTGTTAATTTTTAATTAAGTATACCAAACATCATCGGGGACGGCGATAACAACGGACAGCGACCGACAAGTCAGCTAGGGTTCAACAAGGCCACGCGGTTCGACTTGACGCACGACAATGCTTTAAGTCCAGCAAGGAACGACGATTGCTATTCGGCAACAACACCCGCAGCCGGTGGACGAAAAACAGGGGAGGAAGGGGGTGCTGGTCTCCATCAGTCACAACAAGGAGAGGAAGGTGGACGTGATTCACAGTGGTCCAAGCAAGGCCGGTGGCACTATTTTGGTGGGTCACAGGAATTGAAAACAACGACGAGGGTGACTTGGCATGGGAACCTCAGAAGAGCTTGACTAGGGCTCGGGATGGAAATGGCAAGCCACCTCGGTCGATTGACGATTGGCTGGTGGCCGTGGCTAATCGCCTGCTTGATGAAGGGGTTGTTTTGTAAATAAAACTTGACTCACTCCTAACGCGAGTCAAAAATAATAAATAAATTTTAAAAAATATAAAATATAATATAATAAAATACCATAAAATAAAATAGTCATGTCCTAACTAGAATGACATGCTCTAAACTTAGCAACCCACCCAAAATAATGAATAACTCTGCCTAACGTGATAAACGACCTAAATTTAATCTGATAATTAATTCTCATATAATCTGATAATGGGTGTACTCTCATATAATCTGATAATTAATTATGTTGTATTACTGACATTATTATTATATAATTGGAAAAACATGATCCTCATGGTTAATAATATACGATTGGCTTCGGCTCAACACACGTGTTTTGAAACTAACTCGATTGGAAATAATACTCAATTTGAGTGATCCTCGTTATAAAACCTTGACCCGGGTCACCCAAAACTCTTCGCTTTCATTTTGCCTAAAACTCACTATTTACTTTAATTATGTAAAGTAAGTGTTTTTAACTAATTATATATTAATATTTAAAAATTAATTTAAATTTTCTTCATATAATTATTATTTTTGATAATTTTAAATCGATTTCAATAAGTTAAGATATTTTTAAATATATTTGGAAAAATTATGTTAAAAATTAAATATTTACTAATATTTTCATTTGAATACTTTATATTTATTTATATATTATTAATTAAATTAAAACTTCCTTTATAACTCACCTGAAATTCTTCACTTTCATTTCCTACACGCCCAAAACTCAATATTTACTTTTAATTACTTCAAATGAGTAATTTTAATTAATTATATATATATATATATATATAAATTTTAATTTTATAATTTCTTCATATAATTTTTACTTTTCATAATTTCAAATTGATTCCAATGATCAAGATATTTTAAAATATATTTGAAAAAATTGTGTTTAAAATTAAATATTTACTCATATTTGTATTTTAAATTACTATATATTTTCATATATTATTAATTAAATTAAAATATATTGCATATTGAAAATAATAAAAATTTAATGGAAAAATTTAACTAATTACAAAACATGTGGGAATAATTTTTGGGATTAAAAGCTGAGAGAGACTTGGAAATTTGATTTTTTTTTTTTGGTTAAGACAATTTATATTGGAAATTTAATGTAAATATTTAGCTTTGATCTTGATAAAATGATATTTATTAGAAATTTTATTATATATTTATTTATCATACTTTATTTACAAGAGAATATTTTTTATGTTTTTTAATATAATATATTTTTAATTTTATTTTGAATAAAATTTATAAAGTTTGTCATGGTCCGCGTTTTACCATGACAATTATGTTACTACCATAAAATAAAATAAAATAAAAACTATTTACCTCTTTAGAATTTTCCTTTGCGGTACTTAAAATCATAATTAAACGTCCCCGTGAACAGCATGGTTAATCAAGTTCTCAATTAGTGTAAAAATACATTATACTGTAATTTAGCCATGCAAATGATACGTTAGGTGTTTTGGCGGGCGATGGTGGGGGGTGTTCGTTGGTGTTGGGGCGGGGAAAATATTAAGGTTTTCGCGGGTGTCGGTAAGCAGTAAACTATATGAATGTATCTCTATGCACGCGCAAGAACATACATGGTTAGGCCGGAAAAAAACAGAAAATAAATTACAAGTAAAACTTAACACCTAGCTGCTACCCCATTTTAGTATTATCCATACATGACTAAGCTATTGGTTTGGATTTTGAAAGCCTCATGGTAAAACTCAAAAGACCTAACAATTCACCAAACCGCAATATTCAATCTATTGACGATCAGAAAAGTCCTTGATCGCATGGTGTATATTGAGGGGAAGAACGTACTCATGTTCTTATATGTATTTTAAACCCTGGTTCGAGTTTAACACGGATAGATTACTTAATAAATTTTAACTGCATATTATTTAATGAAACTGCCGTTCTTAAGAGTATATAAAAAGATTTTTCTAGCCATGAACACGGTCTTAATTTTTTAAGTAAAATTAATTAGCTATCTACAGACAAAAACAGTTACCAAAGACAAAGGCCGAAGGCGACTTTTTATTAGCGTCATGAAGCTGATAAGAAATGCCCCTTGAGTGTGAAATGGGTTTTGTTTGGCTGTTGGTTATCTTCTTCATCTGTTTAACTAAAGACATGCATGAGATTTCAAATGTAAGTTGGTTAAAACGCCAAAAGGATATCCAGATTCAACTGCTAAGATTTGTTTTTCAACATGCAAGACGTTTTTGACATGTTTCTTCTTGGAATCTCTTATTGTTATTGTAGAACCAAAATCAGAAACAATCAGTGTAAACAAATCAGCATAATTTGCCATGACATCTGAATCTATAATAGAGTATAGATGTTGTAAATGTTGACAAGAGGAAATCAATATTGCAACATATGATGTTAGCCTCTTTGTTTCTGCAAAAAACATTGATTTTCTTGTACGAACTAGCCCCCCATTTCCAGAGTAACCGAGTAAATGGCGGTGTCAATAGTAGAAACTAGAAACACTGCCGGATTTGTCAAATGGTTAGAACGACGTTCCTTGCAAAGGCCAGCTAATTCAATTAATGCCTCAACTAGTCAAATACAATTTAAAATGAAGGTTTGAAACATAGAAGTTTGGAAACCAATTGAAAGAAATAAACCATGTCACACTCGTTCAAAGTATTTCATTAATCTCAAGATAGAGTGACTATGAGACTGGGTGGATACACGTCATTTAATTAAGTGCACGATCAGATTTTTCTAAGTGCTTGTTAATTGTTGTTCTCGGCATCTAAGCATCTCCAATCCAATTGCCATGGTGAATGTGTCTTAACATTTTTTTAATTTATTCACCCCCATGTCATGATAAAATTTGATCACAAATATTACATGATAAACAGGGAGAAATTTCAATTCATCCCTAACATGAATACGTGTATTGTATAATTGTATAAGAGTATGAGATACGGTTTAAGACACGTCTACCATACAGCTAGGTTATGATGGGCAAAATAAAGATAGTATGTGCCAATTGTCGGAAAAAACTCGACCACAGCTCAATAGAAAATACCATCAAACGGAATTAAAGAGATTTGGTAGGAAGGCCCACACCGAAGTCGACAAAGTGATTGATGGGTTCCTCCTCCAATTTTGTGTCACATGTGTGCCCACTAGCAGTTCCCCATTTCTTACACTTTCCCAACCATCAAATAGCGAACAATTGCCTCGGACCCCCCAAGTTGTTTGTGTAGAGCTTGAAAGATTTATGGCCATCTTTTTTTTTTTTTCTCTCAAATGACAGGCTTTTCTTGTTGGTAATGATGTGAGGTCCCACCAAATCCAATACAAAGACTTGGTATAAATTAGACTTGGTTATTTGCATATCTATAGCATTAGCACACATTGGTATAAATCAGCATGCCCAAAGAATTATCTCGTAAAAATGTTTTTTTATTTTTTGAATCAACTTTCAATGACATATATTTGTTATCATTGTTTTCAACTAAGATCAACATATTTTTTTTGTTTCATTAGTTTCTTGTAATTTAGGATTCATGTCCCTAATATATTTTTTATATCACTCACGTGAGATGAAAGAAGAAAAATAAAATTTTTTTTGATGATGAAGAACTTTCGGATACACATTTTTTTACAGCAAAAAATTGAAGGACAAAGTAGAAAAACAAATGCAAGAACACAAGAAGATGGCTTCATTCCAAAGTTGAAATAATCGGAATTGGAATTGAAATTAATTTTTGAGGAACTTATTGAATTAGATCAAATTGGTCTACATCGGTTAAATTGGTCCAAATCGGTAATATATAAAAATTTGACAACTTATAATATAAATATATGAAATACATAATTACATAATTTCTCAACATAAATACACAAGCTTATAATTTGATACAAGTACAAAAGATCCTCCGTGAGCCAATGACGATAAAAAATTATAAACTAGAATTATCAAATATGTACAATGTCGAATTTGTTCTAAGAGTGACATTGACAATTGAGATCATAAATTATAGTAATCAACCATCAACAACGCCAAAGACAAGTAAAAATCATACCTTACAGTAAATAAAAAATTTGTTCAACATACAATTTGTAATAAAAAATAGTAACTAAATATCAAAAAAAAATGAGGACCAAATTCATCATCAACACCCGCATCAACAAATAGCAGCTAGAACAAACACTAAATCTGCATACCATAGAATTCATACCAAATTAGAACAAACACAAAATGAGTATGAAAATTTTCAAAAAAAAATTTGTAAAGGTACAAACAGGGGAAGGGGCGGCGGGAGACCAATGGAGGGAGGGCGAGGTCAAGGGGAGGCGGCATACCAACGGACGGAGGGCGAGGACAAAGGTGGCGACAGAGGGAGGGGCGGAAGCAAGGGGCAGCACACGGGGTCGGTGACAGAGGGAAGGG
>JAVDBV010039844.1:0-11251 GCA_032619315.1 Piper longum
CGGTGGAGCAGTGCAGATGGCGGCGAATCTGCGTGGAGCATGGTGCGTTCGAGCGGCGAATCGACGTCATGGAGATCGAGTGACGGTTAGGCATGCTTGGGGCAGCACGGGGATGACAAGGTGGGGCTTGGCCACGTCGATCAACGGCAGTGCGGTGGCCAGAAGGGTCGTTGACGATGAGTATGGGGATGGTGTGGGTGGCGACCGAGGTTTAGGGGAGAAAAGGTCGGGGGGAGGTTCGGTGGGAATTTCGTGAGTAAAAGTTGGCTCAACTTCGACTAGAGTAAAAAATAATAATTAACTCGTAATAAATCCTAAAAAATTCAAAAAAAGGGAAAATCCAATATAATATAATACACTCCATAACATCATAATGACATGCTTTATAATTAATAATTCACCCAACTGCTCTATAACATGTCCTAATGCATTATTCGTCCAAAAAATAATTCTTTGATCAAATACAAAAGAAAAAAATATTGCATATTGTCATATACTCTGATAACTAATTTCTCATCATCTTTCTAACGTTATCATCATATACTCAGATACACCTGACCCTTATTGCACAGCTAGTTCGACTCTGCATGGTTCATGAAACTGACTCGATTCGAACCGACAGTTGAACCAGCTGGTTAGTTAATGTAAAACTGTGACTCAAGTCACAGGTTTTACAAGGCGAGTAGGCTTAGAACATATCATTCGAGTTAGGACACTATTATTTTATTTTATAGAATTGTATTATGTTTTATTTTATATTTTTTGGAATTTATTTATTATTATTAACTTGAGTCGGGAACAAGTCAAGTTTGTATTATAAAATCCCAACCCTTCAACTCCCCAACGTGCACCTTGTGTCTCCACCCCACCCACTGACACCTTACCCTTTCACCGCTGCTCACACTCCGTTGTCTCCGACCACGACCGTCCAATCGTTGCCTCTGAATCCTCCTTCCTCCACCATCTTCCTTCTCCTTACCCTGTTCACTGCATGTCACTTTGGTCGCCGCCGATAGCGTGCCACTGTCTTCCTTGCCAACGGCAAGTGCCAATGTCTTCCGGTCTCACCTCTCAGCTGTCTCTTGCCATGGCCACCCAATCGTTGCCTCTGAATCTTCCTTCTTCCACTGTCTTCATTCTCCTTATCCTATTCGCCACCGTTGCATGTCGTTTTGGTCACTGCAAGTATCACGCCGCCTCCTTCCCTGGGGCCAGCCAGCGCGACGCCTTCCGGCCTCACCTTCTAACCATTACCCTCATCTATTCCTCCTCCGTCCTCCTCAACTTTCTCTCACCTTCATCCTATGTTCACTGTTGGGCCTATTTTCTTGGAGTGTCGCCAGCCTTGTCGCTGCTGACCGTCGCCATTGGTCGCCTCCGTTCGATCAGGCCCTTCCTCGTTGACCTTCCCTTTCCCGTGCCTTGCTTGCCCCTTCCCATCTTTCACTTAGCCAAGCCCTCCCCACATGCCTCTTTGGTGCAATCACTGGCTATGCATCGCCGTCATCATCGGTCAGTCATCACCCCGGCCAGACTCTCCCCCCACCCTCACCCTACCCTACCTGCATGCACAACCACCCTCATCCTTGTCCCTCACAAAACAAACCCTATGAGGCCCTCACTGGAAACCCCCTCACCGGTGACCCGATGTCATCGCTGTCGTCCAGTCTTTTCTTCAACCATATGCCTTCTTCATGCCCGAGTGTGTGCCTAGCCCCAGCCTTGGCCATATCCTCCTTGGCCAATCAATAGTCATGCCCGCAACAGTTGCTGCCATTGTCGGCGCTGGCATTAGGTATACATCACCATTGATTGATTTGATTTTGATTTCATACTCATGGATATCATTGTATGATGAAATTGGGAGGATGACAAGATGGATTTGAATAGGGATGCTTTAACGCAATTATGAAATTGAATTGGATAAGCTTAACACGTTGTTCATGATAAATACTTAATAATCGTGAGTAGGGAGTGATTTGAAACCCTAGATGCTTGTGAATAGGGTAAATGTTAATTAATTTATGTAGATAATTGTGAGGTGATCATGACGGGTGATTAAATTGTATAAGGGGTTGCAAGTTAATTAAATTAGACTTACATCCATGTCTTGAAGAACAAAGAATTAAAGTTAATTATGAAGCGCATTTTGATATTTTGGATTATTGGAAAACTGTTTTATTGAAATATAAACCCTTGGGGTCATGACAAATGATATGTTAGCTATTTAACTTTCTTCAGCAGTGTTAGAATCTACTTTTAACAAGGGTAAGAGACTTATTAGTGATTATCATAGTAGCTTGAAACCAAACACAATTGAAGTTTTAGGTTGAGCTCAAAATTGACTACGTCTATGGTATTGTGAATAGAGTGAAGATGAGGATGATGAGAAGGACTTAAGTAATGATTTAGATTGTGCATGTTACTCCTAAGTGCTTGCTATTTAATAGTGAATATTGTCTCTTCTTATTTGTCTTTGCATGATTGTATTTTTAGATTATTTCTATATTTTGATATTATAGTACTATTTATGTAATAAGTTGAAGTATGATTATATCCTAATTTTATATTCAATTTTTTAAATCCAAAAGCGAAATAGAGTTCATTAATAATTATTGGTTTATTTTTGTATCGCATATTCAAACACAAGGTATGTTCAAAATTTTAATATCTAATTCTGTTAGTTGTTATGACATTGATAGTTATTAGAATACACTCATAAACTTTATTCATTAGGATGATTAGTTTAAAGTTTTTTCTATTGAATCTAGAAAGAATGCTAGAATATATTTATTCCTTTTACAAATTTATTTTTTTATTTATTCTAACATCTCACAATATATGATATCTGCTCTCAAGATGAAGACTTGATAAAAACTGTTTAAATATAGATGAAGACTATAAAATATAGATTTTTGATAGCTTTCCTTCAATTTTGGGTTTACAGTTTTAACCATTTTATTTTTTTTGAAAGCGTATATTGTTGAATGATGTCTTAGGTATTTTGTAAAAAAATTGAAACATAGTTAAAACTTGAAAAGACATTTTATTATTGAGATAATTTAAATAAATATACTGATAGACTATTTTTGTTAATTTTAATCTCTATTACTATATATTTTTTCTTCCAAACAAGCTACTTATAACCTTATAATCGTGATGATTTCAAGTTCCTAAACGAGATGATTTCGAGCTCTCCAATGAGTTGGTTTCGAGGTCCCAAATGAATTAGTTTCAAGCTTTCAAACGAAATAATTTCGAGCTCTCTAAAATTTAATAGTTTAAGTGTATTCGACTTTGAATGATATTAGAAATGTTCAAGTCGATTTCGAATATATATGCTCAAAATTTATTTGATCTCGAATTGAGTTTAAACGAACTTTGAACTATTCGAAACAAGTTTGAACACAACTTAAACTCGACTCATTCGCGATTTAACAGCCTTATTTTTTAAAATTAAAATTTAATTAATTGATCAATATAAATAAATAATAATATTATTATTATTATATTTAATGAAAATTTTATAATAATATATACTCTTAATAGTTGTTTAATATAAAAGTATGATTTAAATGACCAAATTTATAATTTTAGAAAAGATTTTGCCTCGACAAATGCTCTTTAGTTTAAATTAAAATTGACAACCATCAGTCAAAACTCAATAACGGAAAGTCGAAAAAGTGATAAAAAGTGATGAACGGTGCAATAATAGTCAATGGTGGAGAAGTTTATAAATAGTAATGGTAATACTTTCGACTCCATCCCATGCACACTTGCACCGTTATTTCCAAGGACACGACTGAGCTTATCAATTTGGCTAAGCACGAAGTAGGTCGGAAGGTTGGGATTATGCTAAGGAAGAAATAGTTTATGTAACGCCTTTTTGTGATCATCAGACCAGTTCGTAGTTATTGTCAGATTAAATTGCTTGATGTACCATCTGCTGGATTTTGAGCAAAAAAAGATTTTCTTTAATCAGTATGCTGAGGTAGTGTGCATATACCATAGAAGAGAAACTTGTAAAATTGAATCATCAGTAGCTCTGTAGCTATATTTCGATGTCGATTGATTTAAGCTGTTCTTTTCGCGAACACCTTGGTGAAGACATGACTAAGAATGCCGATGGGGCAGAATAGAAGACACAGTGACACAGAATGCCGAGTTTCAATTCGGTTCTTCAAGCCATCATGGTATACTTGCCTGGAACACAGAAATCGATCATCAGCCGAAAGTGTGTTCATGAAGATATTAAACAGCAAATTAGACATGAACATGAAAAGGAAAATTGCAATAAACATACAAGTCCTTAATCAATTAGTAACTTTGATAATCTAAAAAATCCCTACCTCATTCATCACTACGGACCTAGATCAAGAGTATCAGGTATCTAATTTTGTGTAAGCAAGAGCATAGATATAATAAACAACAAAACAATATGGGCACAAGGGGAAGCTAAGTGCTGGAAAAACACCTTGCAGCAAAAAGATCGACGGCCAATAGATGAATCCATGCTGAAGCTAAGGTCATCTCATTTGAGAACATCTTTGCAATTCCTTGAAGCTGGACGGTAATGAGAGGACAGTTAATACATTTTAAGGGCCTAAGAGAAAAACAGATATAAGAATACCAAATGCAGACCTCCGGCAACCAGTATTTGCTTGCAAACATCAATCTGATTGTTTCAGGTGTCCAAGAAAGATACAATAGATAGGCATATAGAATGCCAAGAACGATGTAAGGTATACTACTCTCCATTGATTTCTTTGTCTGTGGGCAAAAGAAATATCAGAGATTGAAATGCAAGAGCTGCTGAAGTCAGACTATAAAAACTAACCAGATCAGATTTAGGGGCAAGAACCATCAGTGCATAAAAGGGGAGTACTGCAGCCGTTCCTATGGTAAAAGCATTACTTGCGAGTTGAGTACTAGTAATCCCTACAAGAGATGTCAGTCATATTCAGACACATGTTTTAAAACCAATAGTGGCAGGTTAATATCAGCTGATAAAACATGGAACATGAAAACATGGAATAAAAATGAAAAAAAATAGAAAACCACATCTGCTTTCCCTCGCTGGAAAATACCCAAATAGAATTCAAGTTCAACTGAAATTGAGCTGATTTTATGTATCGCATCAGGCCCTCACAAGCTACAATCATGCAATCTGGTATTATGCAATTGAAGCATGAATTTATGGTTTTAACATTTTTCATGTTGCAAAAGCGGAATTACTTGACCTATAAAGAAAAGGTGAAGCCCATAGTCATCAAATATATCTCTATCAAGATTTTGTCACCGAAAACACAAATTAATCACACAAAGAATGGTGAATTGGAAATTATGAGAAAGGCATTACATGATGCAGCTGTAACTGATCTTTTCCCGTACAAAGGCCGGTTAGCATCTTGCATCTGAAGCATAAGCCTTGATCCTTCTTTGAAACTCCCCCAATTTCTATATTTACGCGCTATGCTTGAACCCTTCGGGCTGTATAATTTTGTGTCAGCCACTACAAATGCAAGGATTGGTTTATGTTCTCCTAGTAGAGATGGAAATGGCTGAAGTGATGCTTGATATGCCTGCAACAAAGGGAAACATTTAGCTAAAAGTTATTTGGGAAAAAAAAAAACATATAGCTTAACAAGAAGAATGCTTGCGGAACCTAACCAGCAAGCACGAACGAAAGCAGCAATCACATTCACACAAAAATAACTATCAATTCAGTACTCTTTGCCAACCCAAAAGGAAAAGAATAATTACCGAATCCATCTACATTCAAGAAATGAAGCAAGCACCCTCCCATAATAGGCACGTAAATAAAAAAATTCGACGCAGTTCAGCACTCGTATTCTAGATCTGTAAAATTTTGCATACCCACAAACGAGACTTAAGCTAGAACAATCGAGAAGAGCAGAACTACTACAGAGCAACCCACATGCAAGCAATCAAAAGTAAACGTATTGAGCAAAGCAGAAGAGAGAGACCTTAGTCGGAAGCTTGAAACTCCAGGGTGAGCAAACTAGAGCCATTTATACATCCACAACAACCAAATGCAGCAAAACAAGAAGAAAAAAGAAGAAGGTCCACTTGGTCAAACTGGGCAATCTCAATGCCAGAATCATAAGAAACTAGAGAGAAGCAATTGAGAGCAATATAAATATATATAGAAGAAGAGCAGAAACATTTGGAGAAGCAGAGAGATTGATGCCAGACTTCTGACTTCCTCGTTGCTGTTGGAAATATGAGCTGGTGGAGGAAAGCAGTTTCGGGTCTGTGGGCCCTCATACAGTGCTGGTCACGAGGGCACTTTGTGACTGCCCGGTTCATTCTTGGTTTTATTAAAAAAAATCGGTTCGAACCGGTTCGGCTGGTCGAATGAACCATGCATTTTGAATCCGGGCGGCCACAAATTGAGGGGGGGACACATAAGAGTGTCCGTAATTAAATAGTAAATAAGGTAAAATTAACAAAAAAATCATTAGTTGGATCACAAGGATACTTCTATGTGATTTATAAATAATTAATAGCTAGATTAATATCAACAGCAGCAGCTGCTAAGGAACTTCATAATAAATTCTAACAAATTAAAGTATTAGTTCTTCTTAATTAGCACCCACAAGAAATTAAAGTGGGCATAACCTAAGAGGAAAAAATGGGATCGAAAGTTATCAGAGGAAAACGAAAAGTTTTTAGGGAATCGCATATTAAATATTTAATTTTGCTTTTAAGTGCTCCCATAACTGAATCTGCTATTATTGTTAAATTGATTTGTTTTTGTATAATGTTCTTTTTTGGCTTATTTGTACCGCTGTAAAATTGTCGAACATGGCAGCGAACCCTTCGCTTCTGTGTTTGAGACAATAAATCAAAATACGAACCGAGCAGGTTTAATTGGCCAGGTCTAAGGAGCTAGGACATGGTGAGTGCGCTCCATAATTTGGTGTCAAGGTCAGTCGAGTGAAGTGGAGTAGCCACTACCGGGAAGAAGAGCGAATGCGGAGAGACATCGGAATGGGGAATGTGCACGTGACATGTTGGGTTTTACGTTTCGTAACGCCACTAAATTCGCCAGGCCAGCTTTGTGATCGGTGTAAATCGCTTTAATTAATTATGTTAAAAAATAATTATAATAATTAAATTAGTTTATTTTAATGAAAGTAATTGACACTAATCAAAAACATGTGACTAATGAAGGGGCGGCCGTTGGTCTGTATGGTACTCGTGCATATACCAGAATAAGTGATAATATGACTGTTAATTGAGCAAGTCAATTTATAAATATTTGACGTACGACTTGACTTAATTCAAAATTCGACATTTAAATATTTAAGTTTACGAATTTGAGTAAGACAATGTTCAGTTCAAGTCGACTTAGTTATAATTTGAACTCAACTCAAAATCGATTCATTCAAATTTAACTCGATAAAATAATATAATAATATACATAATATTACTTGTCTACTTAAAATATATTTAAAATTATAAATAAATATTATTATTAATTATGGTGGGGGTGAGGGTGTTTTATTTTTATTTTTATTTTTTATTAAATTTGGGTCATTCTTATAATCAAACATTCGGGATTAAAATTTTAGACAAAAATATTATATGTCCCCGCTAAGATAATCTTTTTATATATATATATATATATATATATATATACATACATACATATACACACACATTAATTAATTTAGTTATAATTAATTATATTTATTTATATACAATATAATAATAAAGTAGTGTGGTAGTTTTAATGGTAAGTCTTCATATTGATTACTTGGAAGTCGTTGTTTCAATTTACACTCGCTCATGTTCGACCGAACTTCGAACTACTTGAGCAAAGTTCGAGCACGAGTTGAGCTCGGCTCGTTCACTCGTTTAAGAACCTTAGGTGATAATAATAGTTGATTCTGGGTTTCTATTACAATTTATGTCCTGTTTTTTAGGCCGTGCATTTTAATTTCTACCTCTATTTCTTGGGGAGAATTTGGCGAATTTTTACGTGAATCACAATTGAATTATTATATGCATAAGGACGTTACATTATCACACACAATTGATTGTATATATTATACACCAGCCAGAGGAGTAAGCCTGTTTCATTCTTACGTGGTTTCTTCGCCGACTTCTACAACAATAACTGTTATAACACATGATACGAAGATTATTACGATATCGATTATTACTTTCTATTTCTTTGCGATTAAAAATGATTATGTGTGTTTGCTTCTCTTGAACAATGATTTTTTAGAGATTAGTGAGAACTAATATCCAGTCTTTCAACGTTCTTTTTTCTGTGAAGGGATGTATGAAGCGATTAACAAGGTGATCTCGTAGTATGTTTAAAGAGGCGTTTGCACGTCATGTGTCTAGAAAATCATCGGAGCAAGTTTGCGGCCAAGAAAATCTTTTTATTGCAAGTTTGCAGCATGTATTTGGGCGTCCAACCAACCATTATCTTTTTAGTTAAGCTGCAAAGGAGCTTTTTATTAAGCTTACAAGGAAAAAGACAACATCACATTATTGGGCTTGCACTAATGTTTACTTAAATTAAAATCTCACAATTGGGAATTTGGTGGCGACCTCTATTTTGTGCGCGTCTTGAATAGGTTGAATTTACAAGCATTCTAGTGGAATCTTCATGTTGGCAAATACAAACTGCTCTCTAGTGATCATCAAAAAAATGATAACATAGCAAATAAGGATCTGTCAAGCTTTCCCAATACGTTTCCAGCAAACTTCCAGATCAGTCAGCATACAATTTGCGGATTACAAGATAATGACTTCTGCGGTTGTTATAACCTCTGACCCATAATTGTTGTTATTATCCCTGACCCATAATTTTGTCTATCTTATCTAATCTTCTGTGCATGCATTAATTATAATTAGCTGCCTCCAGATAGGAAGACTGGCCAAGAGAAACCTTAGTAGGTCCAAATTTGGTTGGATAGACAAATGAACACGAGGTTAACCATATATAGCTCAAATTGGAATCTACCTTCTATATCCATTTGCAAATTTCATTCTCCCTATCCCACCCAAAGCAAGAACACCAAGTTTTTCCAAATGACCCATATCTTCAACCGAGTTTATTTCCAGCCTCCTTTACTTGAATATGTTGATCCTACAGCTACTAACTCTCGCTAAATTGGTCCTAACTTCTAATTTCGGTTTCAATATGGGTGGCTCCTAAATCCTCACGACGACTGACCAAATGACCATCACCATGTCATGGAAAGCCTTGTGGCATGGCTCCGCACGTGTGAGTCATCTCCCGTGCGCTTTCCACACGTGTGCGTGTGGCGTGCGGACAACCATTGACCAGCTGCTAATCTTTTCATGACCCAAAGTGAAGCCTTAAAACGTCTCTGTGGAGTGTAAATAGGGCTGGATTAGCATCTAATCAGGATGCTGTACAGTGTAATCTCGCCACGTTGCGTTGCCTTATTGGTGGATCTACCCGCGCTTTGTCGTGACCATTGTTTTGCGACGCTTGTGGACGGTCAAGATCTCGCGCTGATTCATCTCCGCATCACGCCAACCTGACCAGCCAGAAGTTGTCTACCCTCCGACGTGGCCAAGAAATTTCGTCCGTTTCTTCGTGGGACGGACGCAAAACGAGCGTTTGTCCGTTCTTATCCAAATTTCTTATTACAAAAATTAATTAATTAATTAATTAAACTCAAGCCCTACAATATTATTATAGTCTATCAATCTTCTTGTTCTCTGTAACAACTAGATTTTAAGAGAAAATTTTTATTTTTTGGAAAATTTTAGCCAATGTGAAAGATATTCCCTTGTGGCATGTGACTATTAAATACAAATTTATTAGTTTGTCAATGGATAAAAATTTTCCTAACCAAAAGTGGTTGTGGGTATAATTAATCTCTCGACCGTGGACTAGCAAATCTACTCTGATAAATATTGTGGCTCATAATTTAATCAAATTAATTACTTTAAAAATAATTATTTAGTTAATCTACCAATTAAATTAAAACAATGTTTAAACATTTGATTTTTTTTTATTTTAGTTGTATGTTTCTTTTTTAAATATCCTGTGTGCCGATAGAATATTACGCATCATATTTCTGGCTAAAAGACTATACTAAAAATATTTTAACCTTCAAATTTTATTATTTTGCACTCATTACAACATCCAAATTACAATCTTATAATTATTTTATATTTTAATACACTAGTTATACAATCTTTCTGAGTTATCTTCGTTACCAAGTAGGGGTATCAGTTGGTATTTTCGAAACCCAACCCAACCAAATCAGAATAAACTTGTTTAATATCAATATAATTAGGTTTAGTTTTATAATACAAGGTACCTATTTTATGATAATAAGGTTTAATTTTGGATATTGTCTATCTGGTAATTTATTTTAATAATATAATTTTTTGTATGTAAATTATATTTAATATGGTTTAAATTTTATTATAGAGATATATGTGTTTATGTAATACCCCAACTCGGCTCACCACCCTTGAACCGACCCGGAAATGCTACTGGCGACCGAATCGTTCGATAATCTACTAGATTCGGTTAAGCCGACCAGGATCTATTCTCGGTGTCTCAAGATGAAGATACAATTTTCTATATGCATGGATGAATGCATACAAATCCTGGCATGCTACTACATGGATGACATGCAAATCAATTCACACAAATCAACATGATCGCATTAAAATTCAAAAAGGATTTCTAAGTCAAAACGAACAGAGTCTCCCCTAAAAGTGCAATTAGCCACCCTGTCAAAATAACATATAAGCATATATATATCCATATCAACAATTTCATTCAGGCATTTGTTCTCAAGCTTGGGTCTCAGCCCACCTGTGCATGCTTTCAACAATTCACGTCATATCATCAATTAACAGTATTCAATCATCATATCTTAGCAGTTTCTCGCATCAATTTCAAAATAATAAAATCATAAACATGATTTTAAACATTCAATAACAGAACACGGGTGTGTGCAATAGACCTCGCTGCTCCTCCGTCCAGCTGGCACATCAATCTCGTACTTGTCACCTACATATAGTACAAACACGTCAGCAACGGTTGTCACTGGTCCGGAAATAACTAATATCAAACTGGCACAGGAGAGTTAACCCTCCTGTTGAATAAAAACATTATACTTCCTCAAGAACTCTCACAAGGGCACTAACAGGAGCCGTCGCCCTCGAGCGGCAGCATCCCCCATCCATCTCATTCTCTTTCCTTAATCATCTCATCTAT
>JAVDBV010039888.1:1372-16460 GCA_032619315.1 Piper longum
AATCCAGATTAGATAATAAGAAAGGCTAATTTAGAATATTCTACCTAAGATATATCAGAATTTAAAAAACAAATAAAAGAATTATTAGATCAGGGTTTAATTAGAAGATCAGAAAATCCTCATAGATCTGCTGCTTTTATTGTAGGAAATCATACTGAAATTACTAGAGGAAAAACTAAAATAGTGTATAACTACAAAAGATTAAATGACAATACTTATGATGATGCTTATAATCCAGATTAGATAATAAGAAAGGCTAATTTAGAATATTCTACCTAAGATATATCAGAATTTAAAAAACAAATAAAAGAATTATTAGATCAGGGTTTAATTAGAAGATCAGAAAATCCTCATAGATCTGCTGCTTTTATTGTAGGAAATCATACTGAAATTACTAGAGGAAAAACTAAAATAGTGTATAACTACAAAAGATTAAATGACAATACTTATGATGATGCTTATAATCCAGATTAGATAATAAGAAAGGCTAATTTAGAATATTCTACCTAAGATATATCAGAATTTAAAAAACAAATAAAAGAATTATTAGATCAGGGTTTAATTAGAAGATCAGAAAATCCTCATAGATCTGCTGCTTTTATTGTAGGAAATCATACTGAAATTACTAGAGGAAAAACTAAAATAGTGTATAACTACAAAAGATTAAATGACAATACTTATGATGATGCTTATAATCTACCTCAAAAAGATAGCATATTAAATCTAATACAAGATAAAAGAATATTTAGTAAATTTGATCCTAAAAGCGGATATAATAAAATAAAAATGAAAGACGATGATAGAAAATGGACTGCCTTTACATGTCCTAAAGGATTATTTGAATGGAGTGTTTAATCTTTTGGATTAAAAAATGTTCCTGCTATATTTCAAAGATTTATGGATTCATTATTTAAACAGTTAGACTTTTGTATAGTATATATTGATGATATTTTCGTAGCTTCTAAAAAGTCATATAGAACATTTAGAAAAAATATTTGATATTATTGAAAAAGCAGGAATAGTAGTATCAAAAAGAAAAATAGAAATTGGAAAATCGTATATAAATTTCTTAGGGTTAAAAATAGGTAATGGAACTATATAATTACAACCTCATATTGTAAAAAAGGCTTTAGAATTTCCCGATAAAATAGAAAATAAAAAACAATTATAATCTCTTTTACGAGTATTAAATTATGCTAGAAAGTTTATTTCTAATTTATCAAAATTAGGAGGACCGTTATATGGAAAATTATGAAAGAAAGGTCAAATATAGGGGTGCTAATTGAGCGAGCCAGCTCGTGAGTATTTGGCGTTCGGCTTAATTCGACTCGACTCGAAACTCGATATTTAAATGCTTGACTCGAACTCGAATCCTATGAGCCGAGCTTGAGGAAGGCCATGTTCGACTTGGTTATAACTCGAATTCGACTCGAACTCGACTCGTAGCCCGACTCGACTTGCTTGATCAAATAATATAATAATATAGTTTTTATATTATATATATAAATATAAATATATATATATATACTAATAAGTTTAATTGTAACTAATTATATTTATTTATATACAATATAATAAAAAAAGGTGAGATAGTTGAGATGGTAGGTAATCAAGTCCTTGACCTCAAGGTTGTGGGTTCAAATCACGTAACGAACGAGTTAGGTTCGACCTCGCAATTTAAGTGTATTCGAACTCGAGTCGAGCTCGAACACGTAAAAAATATTCGAGTCGAGTTCGAATGAACTTCGAACTATTCGAGCCGGCTCATTTAGCACCCCTAGTCAAATATATTTTAATCAAGAAGATGTTAAATTAGTTAAATCTATTAAACAAGAAATATAAAAAATAAAACCTCTAGAGTTACCTTTAGTAGAAGATTATAAAATAATAGAAGTAAATGCTAGTAAAGAAAGATGGGGAGCAAATAAGTTGCTACGCATCAGGAAATTTTAAAAATCAGAATTGGACTAGTTTAGATATGGAAATCCAAGGAGTAATAAATGCTTTTAGACTATATTTAAATAAATAATTTACTATAAGAACAGATTGTGAAAACATAGTAAAATATATTAATAATCAAAATAGTAAAAGACATAATAACAAAAGATGGTTAAATTTTCAAAATGTTATTCAAGGATCTAAATATGATGTTAAGTTCGAACATATTAAAGGCAAGAATAATATTTGAGCTGACATTTTATCTAGATTATTGACATGAAGAAAATCACGAGAAGAATTTGTGGGTATAAATAATGGTTTGGTAAAATAATATTTATCAAAGCGTAGTATAAATGTTTATTGTAAGCATAGTATATATGAGTTTGAAAACTCTAAAATTCAGGGTTATGGTTCCTTAAAAACCAATAACCAAGTTTTATTTGGTAGAGAAATGGCTTCATCTTCAGGATCTTCTACTAGCAAAAGAATGACTGCAAAAGAGTTTAGAGAAAAAATGAAAGAACCTCAATCCTATAAATTATACCCATCTACTAAACTTTTCAAACTTTGGACCTTATCAGTTATTTTCTTTCAACCATAATCCGTTTCAGATTCTTGAATATATGAAACTAGATGAAAGTCAACATGTTCTTATAGACAACCTATGGAATAACTAAACTCAAGCTCAGAAAACCAAGAGTCTTTTAGCCTTAGTCAGTATTTCTCTTCCATTCAAAAAAAACCCCTTTCTAAAAACTTCAGTCATTATACTGTTACCCAAGGATTTCAATGTGGTGTTTTCATTAGTTGGTCTTCTGTTAAAAGAGCAACTGAAGGATACAATTGACCCATCTTTAAAGGATTTTATACTCTTGAAGAAGCTATGGAACATGCCAGAAACATGTTAGGATACAACTTTTATGGGGAAGAAAGCGTTCTGAGATGAAAAAACACTTTTATGGTGAAGAAGTGCAATATCTTAAAACTAAGAATGAAGAATTACTGAAGGAGATAGAGAAAAATAACAATGAAGTTGAAGACTTATAGACCGCTGAGTTTAGATAAAACGGCATCACGGCTATCTAAACTCAGCGGTCTTATTAGAGTTTTAATTTAGAATATGATTCTTTTCTTATATCCAAAAAGAGATTTATAATAACACAATATTTATATTAAACAAAGAGAACTTACAAGATAAGATCTGAAGAGATCTTTACAACTTCTTCAGCTTACTGCTCTTTACACACTTAGACTCTTACACTCTTTAGATTTCTTTCTTCTTTCTAAGACTTGCTTACAAACATACTGAGAGTTTGTTTATATAGACTCAGACTCTAATAAACATTACATTTTATTTTATAGAGCGGACATATCCGTTATATTCTATTTCACATCCACCTATATCTTTTTGACACGAATACAAACTTTTTTACAATCTTATCTTCTTTTTATTTTACAATACTTGATGCATATGAAGCCACGTCTTCTTCTTATCCTTTAATCATCATCCAAATCATTTTGGGAATCTTCGGCTTCATTGGGGCCTTGCGCTTCCTGCCACATGTTTTCGTCATCCTGTTCGTCATCTTCGTCATCGGTATCCCAGATATTGTTATACTTTTCATAATGTGAAGGATTAGCCTGTGGATTTTGCATAGTATGATCTTCAAGTTCATCATCAGAATCCTCCTCAAGCTCTTCATTGGCATTTAAATACAAATGTACAGGTGGCACTCTGAACATATGTCGAGGTTTTCTGGGATCTCCTTCAAAAATATCCTCATGAGTGATTCTATAACCTTGTCATGCAAAAGGCACTCTTATTTTCCAGTTTACAGATCCCCATATTTGTAGCGTTCTTCCTTCAGCTAACAAATTGTATTTATACCACCAAGGTTCATATTTTCGTCTGACATCAGTTTCCATAAACTAATAAAATTCTATTTCTTTAATAAAATCTATATCAGTAGGTGGTTGAAGAGGAAAATGGGCTTCTCTGATGGGTACCACAAATATTTCATGTTTTGCAGGCTCTTCGGTTAATCCATAACTTCGTGGAGGTACTGAATAGAACTGGGCTTGAATAACTTCAGAAACCACAATATTGCCTATAGTAGCTTCGAATTTTTCTCCAAAAATAAAAGTATCGTAAGGAGCATTAAAAATTATGAAATCTATCATACCATGATCGTATAACTCAATAATCTTGTGTTTGGACAGATCACAGTGCGACATTATAATCTGAGCTTTCAGGAATCCAGCGGATTGATTTTTGTACCAAAAATTTTCCACATAAATCTTGATTCCCTTATAACGATGTCCTTCAGCATTCTGATGAATAGCTAGTAAAAACTTTTGTAAAGATATAAGTTTCTGATAAAATGAATACATGGCTTTTTCAGCAATAACCACTTCCAGCTCTGGGCATCTTTCAAAAAGTGGCTTTAGAGTTATACAAGTAAACTGAGAAAATTTCAATCTAGCATATAAGCACTCAAATGATCTGTTTATTGGCCACCAATTTCCCTTCTTTCTGGCTCATTCTAACTTAAGACAGTTATCATTCATTTCTTGCTTCAACTGTAATATTTCCGTTTGTTGAGAAAAAATTATTGCCTAAGTCTTCAACTTCATTGTTCTTTTTTCTCTATCTCCTTCAGTAATTCTTCATTCTTAGTTTTAAGATATTGCACTTCTTCACCATAAAAGTGTTTTTTCATCTCAAAATTGGCCTGGATTAGAGAAATGGGAACGCTTTCTTCCCCATAAAAGTTGTATCCTAACAGGTTTTTGGCATGTTCCATAGCATCTTTAAGAGTATAAAATCCTTTAAAGATGGGCCAATTGTATCCTTCAGTTGCTCTTTTAACAGAAGACCAGCTAATGAAAACACCACATTGAAATCTTTGGGTAACAGTATAATGACTGAAAAAGGGGTTTTTTCTGAATGGAAGAGAAATATTGACTCAAGGCTAAAAGACTCTTGGTTTTCTGGGCTTGAGTTTAGTTATTCCATAGGTTGTTTATAAGAACATGTTGACTTTCATCTAGTTTCATATATTCAGGAATCTGAAACGGATTATGGTTGAAAGAAAATAACTGATAAGGTCCAAAGTTTGAAAAGTTTAGTAGATGGGTATAATTTATAGGATTGAGGTTCTTTCATTTTTTCTTTAAACTCTCTTGCAGTCATTCCTTTGCTAGTAGAAGATCCTAAAGATGAAGCCATTTCTCTGCCAAATAAAACTTGGTTATTGGTTTTCAAGGAACCATAACCCTGAATTTTAGAGTTTTCAAACTCATGTATACTATGCTTACAATAAACATTTATACTACGCTTTGATAAATATTATTTTACCAAACCATTATTTATACCCACAAATTCTTCTCGTGATTTTCTTCATGTCAATAATCTAGATAAAATGTCTGCTCAAATATTATTCTTGCCTTTAATATGTTCGAACTTAACATCATATTTAGATCGTTGAATAACATTTTAAAAATTTAACCATCTTTTGTTATTATGTCTTTTACTATTTTGATTATTAATATATTTTACTATGTTTTCACAATCTGTTCTTATAGTAAATTGTTTATTTAAATATAGTCTAAAAGTATTTATTGCATTTATTACTCCTTGGATTTCCATATCTAAACTAGTCCAATTCTAATTTTTAAAATTTCCTGATGCGTAGCAACTTATTTTTTCTTTTTCTTTATCATCATATTTATTAGGTTTAGTAAGTAATATAGCTCCCCATCTTTCTTTACTAGCATCTACTTCTATTATTTTATAATCTTCTACTAAAGGTAACTCTAGAGGTTTTATTTTTTATATTTCTTGTTTAATAGATTTTACTAATTTAACATTTTCTTGATTAAAATATATTTGACCTTTCTTTCCTAATTTTCCATATAATGGTCATCCTAATTTCGATAACTTAGGAATAAACTTTCTAAAATAATTTAATACTCCTAAAAAAGGCCTTCCCTCTACCCCACTCTCTTTTCCCCCCCATCATCCTTCTTCCTCACCCCTCACCCTTTTCTTGGGTGGTGTTTTGGTCTTGGACACCTTCCGAGATCTCTATCTCGTCGAGGCAAGATCCCGCGGGAAGGGAAACCATGTTCCTAATAGCTTAAGCTTCTGGGACAAACGACTATCTATAATTTATTTATAATTATTATTTCATGTTAATTGATAAAATACATGCTTTGTATCTAAATATAATTTAGAATTTGGAGCCCTAGCAAAACTCACAAAGGAATTTGAAAGTTGGAGGAACGAAGAACATAGTGCATAAAAACTCATAATTCAATTAGCATGAATTTTCGGCAATCTTAATGAGGCTGAAACTTCGAGGTTAAAACAATAAACTCAGAATGAGTACATTTCTGACTAGCTATCAATTCTCAACCTCACAAACAAAACCATCTTGTTTCAAAGTATACGCACCTAGAGACAGGAGAGAAAGACAGAGAAAGGTAGAGAGAGAGAGGAGCATAGCACTTACATGGACGGGCACAAATTCTCCCCCTCTAGACTGGTTAACTGCCACAACATCCACCTCCATGGATGACAAGTTCCTTGCATTGTTTGTACCCTGTAGAAAAAATTGACCAACTCCTCAATTCCAGGACAAAGAAAAGTTAAAGTACATCAACCTTAGAAACCAAAGCTAAGAACAATTGAACTTGCCTTCCAGATCATAACAGAATAAGCAAAACACTAGTAGAATGAAAATATAGCATGGACAGGATAAGGACAGACTTATACCATCAATCTTATTCCATTTGACACGCCACTAGGTGACTCCAATGGCTCGTGACTGGGTATGTGTCTCACCAGAGGTAAAGTACTCTTCACAAATGGGTGTTCAAGAAGTTGAGTAGCAGTAGGGCGAAGCTGTGGATTGCGCTGCAAACATTGCATGACAAAGTCTTTGCACATGTCTGATAAATAATCCGGGATTGGAGGAAGTTCCTTGCTGTTCCCAATTTTAAACATTGCAGCAACCTAGGAAATAAGACAGGCCATCAAGATGTGCAAGACTAAAGAACAGATTAGATTAGCTTTTAAGCACTGCAGAGGAAAAAAGACATCAATAGCAAGCTCACTCCTTCATATTGGCTCCATGGTGGTTTGGTTGTCGCCATTTCAAGGACAGTGCAACCAAGACTCTAAACATCAACCGCAAGATTGCATCCGTTTAAATTTTTTATAACCTAGCCAATGGCACAATAGGATTAGGTTTAGCGTCATCTTAAAAACTACATTTTTCAAGAAAGAAAAAAAGAAAGAAAGGAAGAAAGAAAAAACATGTCCACCTCAGGTGCCATCCAGTGATCTGAAATAAATTGCCCCGTGATCTGAAATAAATTGGATATGCACTATAATCAAATAAATAAAATAAACATCTAAAACAAATTAAAGTTCTAAGATAGTACCCAATTACCAGTACATAAAAGTGATTATTTTATTTATAAATTTTCCACTCGATACAATAGATAGCCATGCTTAAAAGATATAATTTTTTGGAAATTGGAACTATAAATTTAAATATAAAACCGACTTCAATAGATAAAGAATGGTGGCACATATCGTGCTAAAACAAACAATTACTTCCACCTACATGCTTTGCCATTCCAAAATCTGCCAGTTTCACTCGTCCATTAGGATCCACAAGAATATTAACACCTTTTATGTCTCTGCATGAAAACACCAAGCAGTTAGCAGAAATGCGTCAACAAAAGAAAATCCTCGAAGTGAATCATCAGAGGAAAACCTGTGTACAGTATTTTTGGCATGTAAATATGCAAGGCCAGAGAGTATTTGTTGGGTATAACTACGTATAGCAAGTTCACCAAGCTGACCATACTCCTGAAGAAGTTTATGAATTGATCCGCCGGATACATATTCCAAGTAGACATACAGTTTATCATCCATCTGCTTAACAGAATCATGAATCAAATATTGATATTGAAAAGTACACAAATAAATACTTGCAAAAAGCAGATTATGATATAGGTGTTTACACAACTAGTGGGGACCTGGTCTTTGTCAGTGTCACAGTTTTAAGAAAGCTTAATGTATTTTTTATTACGTCATAGAATTATTTGTAATTTTTATATGCTATTTTCAATAGGATTAGGTAAATCATTGAAGTTACAATTCTTAACACTCGATCCATAAATTAAGAATATTTCCTACAATGTATTTTATCTTTTGAGTTAATCAATAGTAAGATTTTTCATCGATGATTCATGTTCTGTTTGTTTATCCTTTTATTACTTTATTGAAAGTGATTTTTTATGTACTTCTGCTTTCTCATTCCAACTCTATCCGCACTAATAGAAGAATAGAATAAAAATGAAAGAAAACATAAGAGAAATGAAATACATGCTCGAAACATACCGTTTCTGATCCATGGTACTGTACTATATTTGGATGCCGATACATACTCAAAAGAGTTATTTCCTGTTATAAAATTACATTAGAAGAAACTTGCTTTATATAACTGATTTAAAACACCAAAAAGACATAAAACCAAAACATAAAATCAAGAAAACTTACTTGCATTAAGTGCCTTGCACTTTCTTTTGACTTTGGATCATCTGAAAGTAGGGTGACTTCCTTCATCGCACACATTTCCCCACTTTCACTAAAGTCAAGTTAAACTCATTAAGTATCATTACTGCCATGGGCACTTGGGCAAAGAAAAATAAATTAAGATGGTAAAAACATATAAATGTATAGAAATTAAGCTAACTCATTTCAATTTAACCATATCGAGCTTGGCCAGACTTGAATCCAAATGGGTTGCATTTAAACCAAGAAAAATAATTATTCAAAACACCCTCATTGACAAAGATACTTCAATCAATCAAACTTATCTAAATTTCCCTTTTGTGACAGAGATGGACCCAAAGTAATAAAATCAGGCAACCACAGTTTTTGGCTTATATCTGTATATAAGTCATTACACAATTAATGAAACCACTGTGCACATAAGTTGATGGGTTCATTATAACTGTGGGAGTACCCAAATGGAGACTTTTATTGCCAGATGTGACGAATGTGAAATCTTCAATAGAAATAAAAGCCAATGATTACGGTAATGATCCACTGCAAACTGTGGAACAGTAAAACCATGGCAACATGCATTAATGTTTACTGTAAAAGAAGGTTGAGGATGCTTACTGATTACAAGAGGTAAAATGGGTTGAAATAAATTTGAATCATCAAACTTTTTCCAATAATCATCTTGGAGAAATGGCAATTATAGAGGACGAACCTGTTAAAACCAACATACACGTGCCCAAATGTGCCTCTTCCAATCAATTTTCCTTTCTTCCACCGCGAGCCAATTCCTGTGGGTGTATCTACTCTTCCAGGACTCTTGGGAACTGATGCAGGCACTGTTGTATTTGCAGGATTAAAAGGAGAAGAATTCACGATTGATGTAGGAGGTAGGGGCAAGCGATGGCTCTGCTGCTTCCCATCATCAGACCAACCAATAGGTGGCTCTGTAGAAGGCGTCCCAGCATGGGGATGTAAAGGAGTAACAGCCCCGCTGTGAATCCGTGAGCTGGGACCTGGACTAGTCATTCTGGGGCTAGGTATAGGAGAACACTCTGGATCGCCCCCCCTACTTTGTTGCCAAAACAACTGTGCTGATAAATCCCCACCCATGGAATTGTGCCCAGAATTATGACCTGAACCTGGACTTGAAGAAGGACAAGATCCCAAAAAACACGGATCAAGATGAGCTTTTGATGACAAAAAGGCAGAGCTAGTTATATGCTCGGGGCAAATAATTCTCATTGGGCTTCGGGAAGGGCCTGACATTGAACTGTCTGGAGCGCTTCCAATGCCCAAAGCACTGTGGTTAATCTGAAGAGGCGATAAATGGGCACCCCTCTTCGGAGAAGAAGAGAGACTTTGGCTATTGACTAACATCATGGCAGGCCTAAGTGTCTCCTTTGAGTTCAACATAATGAGGGATTGATCCTTGTGCATCCTGCTTCATACAACAATTTGTCAAGAACTACCACAGGCCTGATGACATTCCTTTTTTATGGTTTGACTTATATAAACTTCCCATAACTCAAGAAACCAGATATGATCCTGTGTGCTAGGTAGTACAGATAATAATTTCTTAAAAGGAAACTTATGTCTAGTACTATGTGGTCATATTTCTTCCCAATTCAGATTTCTAATTATAGGTCTGACTTCATGAATCTTTCTATAAATAAATAAGTTTGCATAGAATAATTTATTCTTCCAGTTAATCATGATGTGTAAAAGGCAATCAAAATCTTAGCATTAAATAGGTTGTCTTAATATATCTTTCCATCTCTGTTACTACATAATAGTTAATATTTTCCACTAATTTTAGGTAAAATCCTTGATTAAATCTCACAAAAATAAGTAGATCATTGCAATACCTCCCAAGATTATAGCGAGATCTTGCCGAGACAGTCAACAGGCCAATCTCAATCTCTGGAAGGGAATTGTCTAAGCCCCTTCTCAAGAGAGACATTGGTCATATCAAGTAAAGATATCGCAAAATTGCAAACAATGCTTTAAGAGCAAAAATAAAATAAAAAAACTGACAAAAGGCTTAAATAGTCACCTTAAAGGGCTGTTTGCAACATTTAAAATTTCATTTTCAATGTCATGACCCCTTGGACTGGGAAGCATGGAATCGTTCAGGTCATCACTGTCAACTGAAAAATCACTTGAAACTGATGCAGTAGGTAAATCACCATTGACGTCAGTGGCAGCTGCCCCTGGTGAAACCTTATCAGGCTTAGGAAGAGATATATGCAAGCGAGGTTTTCCACATCTTCCGAGACCTGGTTTTGAAACATTGAGTCCAGAAGAAGACCTGCCTATGCCTGCATGATGATTGTGTGGAAGTGGAAGTGGCTGCACAGAGATTCTCTCGGCAAAGCTTTGGCAGCGGGATACCTGTGTAGATGGTGAAGACCTTGAAACCACCCAAGAAAGAGACCCTTTTGTAGAAACTGTTTCAATGTTTGGTCTACATGAAGTGTCTGATCTATTGTTATTTTGTCCTCAGAAGGAATCTTCAACTTACGTTGCAGCGCTTCAATAATTGTTCCTTTGCTGGTCTTTTTCTTCAAATCTTTGGATGAGGACTTCCACCATAAATGCATGTTTCAGATATAATATACTTCTAAAATTAATTCCTTGCACTTCTAGTGCATTTTTGTAAGTCCTTTGATGCTCCAATGTGACATTCAATAGACTTGTTGATGACCAAATAGATTACGAATGTTTGATGCAGGAATTTATGATAGAAGATAGGAAGAAAAAATAGTTGCAACTTCTCGTTTGAATGGTCTGCAGGGGACACAGTTGAGAGATGAGCAAATGATCAATGTTGAATCTCATGAATAAGACAAAGTTATCAACAAATAGCACTGCTAAGATGTGCAGACAATAGGAAAAACCCGAGAGGCACTGCCATTGACTAACGAAAAGATATCATATTACATGCACTCGGCAAAAAAATTCAGAGACGCGTTGTTTATGCGACTCCCCAACCCAAAATATCAAATCTATTTGTTGTCTAGTTGAAGATCTATAACGAATCCAACCTTGATGCAATGCGCTTAACAAATAATTTGTGACAAATGACAACCAACACAGAGATACATAAATTTCTAAACAGCTTACAGAGCTAGCAGCAAAACTACCCCCACAATTCCTGAAACCTCTTCCCATTTGCAGCACAAGAAAACTAATTTGTACCATGACAAAAGCATCAGCATGAAAACCACAGCTAAAGAAAACCATATAGAAAGCTACACAATGTAGCATATGTATTCATTCAGGTTTTTTTCTAGGCCCTAAACAACGCACTATAAATAAAATAACCCTCAAACGACACTCTAAGCTGTACTGATATTGAAGCCACTACTTTTTCCAAGCCAATCACTAGAAAACCTGTCTGATCCAAAACCTCATTTCCCCGAACATAGCAATAAAAATAAATATAAATAAATAAAATCTGTTAACTTGGTCATGCACATGCCCAACAAGTTTTGGCCAGCAAACCAACAAGCTCTTCTAGCCATCCAAATAACCAATCTGATCAAAATATAACACAAGCAGTTAAAACTGCAACCTACTATCACAACACCGCCTACAAAATCATGTCTTTTCAGATTCTCCAGACAAGCCGCGACAACCCAAATCTGACGACCCCAATAAAAATTCCACAACATCCAAAAAAGATACCAAATCAACGAACACAGTCCAGATAAGCCAAAAACGAAACCACATTCCAAACACTCGCCTCAACACCGCCGAATAAAAACTCCAACTTTTCGCAGCACCGCCAAGGCAATGTCAGAGCCGCAAAAATCCATCCAAGTCCACCGGCAACCTTCTCCCCGCCCCAGAGCCCACCAGCCGGCAATACCCACCACCGGCGAATCCAAGGCTTCGTGCCAAGTACGTGACGAGGCTACTCCAAGACCCGAAATCCTTGCAAACAAAGAGATGTGGATTGGAAAAAGATCAGATTTTTGGAGGAAGAACTTGGAGAGAGGAGCGATTGGGGAAGACGGAGGAGTGGGAGTAACAGGGGCTGTTTGGTAATAACAAGAACTATGGGGAGGCGGGTGGTGAAGTCAAAGGTAAATTTAGAAAAATAAGGGTCATGACGGTAAAATGGAATAAAAAATGAAGTTTTATTTTTTCAGAGGTAATTAAATGACCACATTGCCTATTTAATAATCGAAGCGTCCATAATTTCTTTGGGGAAGATATCGCCGTTAAACATTTAAATATCGATCAAATTAATTCAGGTATAATGTGGGGGGGTACAATTAAAATTAATTAGTACAAAAAATAATTATTAACTAATTATTAAGAGTGAATATGTATTTAATGTAGAATAATTACATCAAAGTATTGAAAGTGAACAATAAGTAAAGTACTTTATCATATATTTTTTAGAATTTTTAATTTAAATGAATATATCATAGATATAATTTATCATTTTTTAATTTGTAATTCTGAAAATATTATATTATTATTTTTTCTAAATAATAATTCTAATTAAATAAAAAAAAGAGCAATTATGACTTACAGATTTATTACTGGGCCAAAATCAATTATAATGACAAAGCCAAAAAGTAAAAAAAAAACAATCGAAATGTTTTAATATATTTGAGATATATATAGACAATTCGTCTATTTTAGGCAATTTTGATTATTATTTTTATATTATCGATACAAATATTATTATTTGAACTTTTAATTTTCTCAAGAGTCATTGAATTTCATAATTGATGGATGATAATTTCAATTTTTTTGGTTTTTTCAAAGTTACAGCTGCATTAAATAAAAATTGAGGTGTGAGTTTCAATTAAAATTGATAACTATTGTTGAGTTTCAACTTTCATATTTATATAATATATTTATTTCATTTATTGTTGAGTTTCAACTTTTCATATTTATGGGCAGTGGGACGGATGTACCTGGGCCTCGACAAATTGGGCTTGAAGTTTGTGTGTGGGCTTTCAACAATCAGCTTTGTGGGCTGGACGACTGAATCTGACGGTAGCAAAGCAGGGTCTTTGAGCGGCAAATCTGACTCCGGCGAGACTCTAACAGCACTCATTCACGGCAATTGTGGCCTCTTCTTAGCAAAGAGCATGGGTGTAAACGAGCCGAATCGACCCGATGTGTACTTAAGTTTGGTTTGATATAAAATGAGTCGAACTGAACTTTAATATGAATAAGCTGAGCTTTAATGTAAAAGAACCGAACTAAGCTTATATAAAATTTATAATGTTTGGGCTTGGTTCGAGCCGAGCTCCACGCGAACTCCAGCCAATCAAATGTTTATATATTTAATTTATATTGGATCAATTTTTTTTGAATACTATATAAATTTAATGTGACCTTAATAGTATTTACGAGCTGAGCCGAGCCAAACCAAATATTTTTTTGAATTTGAATACATCGAGTTCGAGTTTCGAGTCGAACCGAACCGAATACTCTTTTCTTCAAGCTCTGTTCGTTGTTCAACGAGCTTATACATATCGAGCCTAATATTTTTTTAAGTATAAGATTAATAAGTGCAAGCCGAATATAAAAAAATTCGTGAACGTACTTGGCTCATTTACACCCCTAATAAGGAGGCAAGCACCGAAAAGGAGCAGGGCAAGGCTCCAGTGACACTCCAGGGCAACGACAAGGCAGGATCAGAGATGAGAAAATCGGCCGAGTCGGATTGAACTCGGCCGATTTAAATCGGATCGGTGCCGAGTCGATCCGATTTCGGGGCCGAATCGGTCGGCCCTGAATCGGCGCCGAAATCGGCCGATTCAGCCCGATTCCGCCCGAGTTAACTCGGAATCGGAATCGGGCTGAATCGGCCGATTCCGGTTTTTTTGTATAATTACTAAAATACCCTAGGTTTAATATTTAGTAAATTAATTTATCAAGGGTAAAATGGTAATTTGCTTAAAAAACCTAAATCACCCCCAACCCTTACTCGCGTCGCGCCGCCGCGATTTCGCCTCCGCCGTCGCGATTCCACCGCCGCCTCCGATTCGCCTCATCCACCGCCGGGAACTCCCCGCCGCCGTATCCGGCTTACCAGGACCCGGACGATCCGGGCTCGGACGTGGTCGCCATCGCCGGAGAAGAGGCGGAGCCCCCGCCGTCTTCGTCGTCCCAGTAGCCGTCCCGCTCGGTCACCGGCGGCGACCACGCGGCCGTGTCGGCGCCGAAGCGGCCGTAGGCGAAGGTGAGGGCGAGGGCGTTGCTCGTCTGCTCGGTGCGAGGAGGAAGGACATGGTGGAGTTGACGGCGGAGGTGGTGTTGGCGTACTTGAGGGCGGAGAAGCAGTCGTATTGGTAGAGGAGGGCGGCCCCGAGCCAGGCTCGGGCGTCATCGGTCCGGCCGGCGGCGACCGGAGGCGAGGGAGAGGCGGCGGTCGGAGAAGGAGAGGAGCTCGAGGCAGTTTTTGGCGGCGGTGGTCGTGTTGGGGTTGGCGCCGGCGGATTGGAGGACGGACTGGGCCATGGAAATGGCGGTGTGGAGGTCGGATCGGGAGGCGGCGCAGGCAGCGGAGATGAAGTGGAGGGGACCGGCGGTGGGGGG
>JAVDBV010039892.1:1370-19950 GCA_032619315.1 Piper longum
GGCGCCGGGTCGTTTTCGCAGCCCATCAACGGCAACCCTCTCCCAGGTCTGTGGAGAATCCCTGTCGTCCACCAGTCCCACCCAGGTTACCACCATGCCAGGGATGTCCGACTTTCGTCGGCCTCGTCGGTGCTGCCACTATTTTCCGGCGGAGAAGATCCCAAAACCGCTGCGGCCAACGGCGGCGCCGGCGGTCGGTATGGGTACGAGTCGAATGTGACGACGTCGGTGCATGAACACGTGAGCTTGGACTTGCATCTGTAATTAACAGGTGGAGCTAGAACTTGCATCAAACTACTACATTATTATTCTTATATATCAATTTCAGAGTTTTTTTCCCCCGTTTCTCCCCTCTTGAATTGATTCTTCTTTCGTTTCTCTCCACTTCTTCTTCAATTTGTTGATTGGGGAAGGAGAGGAGATCAGTGATTTATTATATGATGATACTTTATTAGAAATTTGCTAACCTAAGATTAGTTGGTATAAACATTGTATCTTCTGAACTAATTATTTGGATGATATCTATGTACGTAGATACTGTGAACTGGTTCTGCTGTTGTACATTTTGTATCCATTCTCAATTCACACATCTTGTACATTGCAGAACTATATAAAAAAAAAACGGCCAATATGGAGAATAATTGCCTTAATTCTACTTCTGGGTACAAATATTTTTATATTTTTTGGGTGTTTTCATGCATGTTTATAAATTCAGAGAAAGTTTGCAGGCATCAGCTAGTTCAAAATTTTGGTTTTTATTATGCATCTAATTCCCCATCTTGCTGATTTAATTAGTCCTTTATAACATTTACAAAGCTCAAACCTGATCAACAATTGAAACCGTGACCATTAATCATTATGTATTTTTTTCCAACATAATATTTGTGTATGCTCACTACCATATGCATAGATCAGCTATATTGATTGAAAACACACAGTCCGAGATAGTTATGTTCAATTAAAAATATTTTTTTTATTTTTCATGATTAGTGTCGATTATATATGTTCCTTTGTTCTAGAACTTTATGTTCTTAATTTTTTGTTTTTTTAGTTTTGCTCTAGAAAGTCACAAGACTCAGCTAGCTTTTTGGAAATAATTGATCTAAGCCAGTAAGCAACTTCTTAAGTAAATAAATCTTAGACCATTGGATAATATCTACCTTCTCAAATCATGTACATTAATGGATCAATCCAATTGAAAGCGGCATGGAGTTTGAAAAATGTTTCAAGGTTTCTGAAGTTTTGCTTCTTTTGCTTTGTTTTTTTTTTATAAGAGAAGTTTTACTTGTTGATTGTTTGCCAAGCCAGTATTGGAGAATCATAATATGTTTCCTAAATTACCTAATATATGCATTTCGATCAGTAGTTATTGTTCATTGAACTAATATGATATGTACTATCATTTAAATTCGGTCTAGAGATATCTAGCTAGGCTCGATCGAATCAAAGCACTTTAAAGCTGAGTTGATCAGGCCAACAGTTCTTGAGGCAAAAAGTTTCTGCATAAATATTATGCTTTCAGAAAAGAAAAAGAGTTTCTGCATATAGAATTACAATGGGCATCGTAAAAGCATACAATATGATAGCCAAATGCCATTTAAAATACTGTTAGCAGGTTGACTTACCTTTCCTATAGTATGGATATTTATGTAAATTACTTGCTATGTTTTTCTAAATAATTAGTTATATGCAGTAATGCATGCTAAAAGAGTCGCCGGCCTTGGTGTGCAGTGTGTTAATCTCATGAGATCAGCAAAATTTAGTTGCCTTATAAGGAAGCATGCATTAAATCTATAAGAGCTTGCAATGCATGAATTGGTCTTTTTCTGTACGTTTAAGTTGGTTTAGAAGAATACACTAACTAGTCATGAGCAAACTACTTATAATATTGTGAGAGTTCATGATTCATGTATGATATTCAAGAAAGAGCTAGCCAGGGATTCACATATTTATTACATTTGGGTTATGAAGTTCAATTTGATTTTAGTATTTAAATTTTATATACTTAGCTAGTCTTAATCATGATCAGCACATTTTTTTATTAACAAAAAATGAAGCCCATATGTACTACGAATTACCTATGGTTATGATACAATGAGTAACAGGGAGCGATACACAAAATAATCAACAGCAGAGATGGATCTTCAAAAGCCAGCTTTGAGATAGAAACTAAGCATATGACAATGCATTCATCGGTACTGCTCAGAGAAACTTTTCAGTGTACAACAGAAAAAAAAGGTTGAAAGCTAATGCAAAGAGCAAGCATCAACCTGTAGCCGGACATTTGACAGATGAGTAGCAGAGTGAGCATTCCATCAACCTGTAGAGACATTTGACAGATGAGTAGCAGAGTGAGCATTCAAGCTCATATAATAAAATAGATCACAGTATTATATATGCACAAACGTAATCATGCACTTAAATATTGCAATAATTAAGATCATGCGAGCTCATTTGGCATGGATAAAGTTTATTAATTGACGATCTGAGACAAGAGAATAATAATGTTGAGGATCGAGTTAAAATATTAATTGAGATCACATTGTTTTCAGAACTATTATATATATATATATATATATATATATATATATATATGAGATATTTAATCAAGCAATGCTGCTGGAAGGTCTACTTCATCAATGAACACATGGAGAAAGACAAACCTTTATCTCGGGACTTGTTACAGCTAGCGCTTACTTTATTAATTTATATTTTTTTAATTAGGGGTGTTTAAAAATTTAACTATAATAATTAAGTAAATCTTTTTCAATTAAAAATATCTAAATCAATTTTGCAAGTGGTACAACGCTGTAGCACTTGTTGCAATAAATCTGTAGCCTACTTGTCAGGTGTTGTCCTCATTTCTTACACATTTATAATAGGCGGTAGTTAGTGTCATATATAGCTAGTACCGAAGAAAGTTATACAATGTAGTATATATGAGGCGTCTACCTAAGTTATTCAATGCTTGAGTACTTCACAGTAAATGCAGCCCGATTTCTTGGTACTTGATCACGTATGTTTGCTATATCTGATTCAATTCATGATTCAGATCCCAAGGAAGCTATCCGCTTGAACAATTACATGAGTAGTTTGCCCTATGTTTCTAAAGGAGCATTAATTTTCTGTTAACCTAATATATACACTTTTGTTATATGTTGAGCTTGATCAATTAGAAGTTCAAATAGTGATTTAACTAACCAATTAAATGACTGAGTACCCAATATATATAATTATTAATTAGAGCCAAAAGAATTTGTTTTTCTCAGCGCTTAACGTGCTGGTCGTCCTATGTCAAATTAATTCTGGCCTACTAATTATTCTAACAGAGTGGCTGCAGCACTTGCCCACGGATGGGAGTCAATACAAAAAAAAAGGACTTCTCCTTGCTTTTCGCCATGACATTTCACCGTGGATAAAAAATATAGATTTCTTTCTATATATGAATTATGAATCTTTAAAAATTTCTAAATATAAAAATAAATCTAAAGTTTTTCTCCCTGAAAATTTGCGTGAAGATGACATGGAGAAAAGTACCTATTTATTTTCTCAAAGCGTGGAGAAAACCATTTTTTAGTAAGTGTTATAAAATAATTAATAGAAATTCCTTTGAAGGTAGTATATCTCACGAGAAACTTTGTTTTAAATTCTTATTGGCCTAGGAAAACTTTAAATGATTATAAGATACTTCCACATATTTTTTGTAAAAAATATACTTGCAACTTTTGAAAATGTAATGTAATAACCCAACCCAAATGTAATCTAATTGACCTAAATCATCCTTTCAAAATTAGTTAACTAAGTTAAAACCTATAGGCACATCTCTATTTATATGTTGAATCTTATCTTAATAACTAGGTATTAAATATTTCGGAACTAATTTTTAAGTTATTTCATATAATACTAGTAAAAAATAATTATAAACTTTTAATAATGATGACTGTTATTTGACCTCAACTGAATATATAAAAATCTATGTATCAATAACTTTAGTCTGGGTGCTAACAGGTTTTAACGAAAAAATAATAATTGGTGAGGTTGTAGATGAATAGTATCGAGTCAAGTTGTATTTTGTCATATTCACCTTCTTGTCAAACATTTGTAAAAAAAAGAGGATAAGTAGAAGAAGAGAAGAGGCTTGTTGTCAAACTAGTTAACTCAAGGTCAACAAATAATCATATTATTATGAGTCTGTCATGTTCCTTAAATTAGTCATACACTAAATATTTATTAAAATAAAATTCATTATATAAATGGAGATGTGTGCATGATCTTCAATTTTAATTAGTCAATTTTAAAAATAACTTAAGCCAATTAGTTTAAAATTAAAAAATAATTCGTTATAGATAATACTAGAGCCAATCTAGGGCTATATTGAATAGTACATTAGGCTAGATTGGGCATAAGTTAGGTTGGAGAAAATAATTCTAAATAAATTTTTTTCTAAATTAGGAGTATTTTTTATATCCCCAAATTAATTTCACATTCAATATTTACTGAAAAGATACATGTATGGGCGCATGATTTTTTCTTAAATTAATTATCTACTTCTAAATAAATACTTAGGCCTCTTAATTTCCTCTTGGACAAAGTCAACCTCAAACAACTCAAAACTACTTCTAAATTAAATGGCTTAGGCCTATTAATTTCCTCTTGGACAAAGTCAACTCAAACAACTTAAAACTAATTCTAAATTAGTTTCCGCTAAATTAGTATCACTTTCAATTTTTACCTAATAAGATTCAGGTATATGCCTGTGATTTGTGCTTAAATTAATTAACTACTTCTAAATAAATGAGCCTATTAATTTACCCTTGGACAAAGTCAAACTCAAACAACTTAAAACTTTGTTGGAACTATTCAAACTTGATTAATTTTTCATAATCCCTCTAGTTCCAAGTCGAACTGAAGTGAGCCCTTTGGTGGCAAATAACTAGTTCGACATAGTTCTAACACACTTTTTATGCCAAAGTGTTTCAATCCAAGTAAAAAAATGGTACGCATTTTTTAAAACTATACTAGATCTAATTAAATGGTAGATATATAATAAAATATTGAATCAATAAATTGAGTTGAGCCAAAAATTTTATTGACGTCAATTACATTGAACTAGAGCTCTAAGCTTGAGTTTCAAGCCCAGGGTTTTGAGTTAAGTCAGGCCAAATCATATTTGTGCTTAAGTTTTGTCTATAGTTCATCAAGTTGTCAATATTTTCAAGCCGAGTATTTATTTGATACCTAAAACAACAAACACAAGTTCAAGAAGCAACCTAGGTTAGTTTAATTTTATTCCTAATACCCTATGTTTGCCGTCGTCGACCTACTAAATTTTACATGAGCAATAACAGTACCATGTAACAGCCACAGCTCATAGCCAGTACTAATTAGAGCTCATTATTTACCTCATATATTCCCTATCAGAACAACAAGCATACATATGGTGGACGTACCTTAAAAAATGGGAGAAAAATATACAGCAGGAGAGCATTGGCATCAATTCTGAATTACATTTTGCTTTGTTATTTTGGGTTTTGACAAGCAATTTGATTTGTCCTATGCTATCTTTCTCACAGGCTCTGCAACAGTAGAACTTAAGACGGTAAAAGTTACAAGAGTAACTACCCAACAGGCTTTGATGCTTGTTACAAATCAGATGCAACATTGATTGGCGTATTCGGTGTTGTACAATTGAGACATGTCGAATCTCATGAGTAAATGCCGTCCCGGCCACCCAACGACTTGAAGTGGGTACTATTGTGCGTTTTTCTCCACGCATATGTAAGGTGTCGGTAACTGCTCTAGCTTTTACAGAAGCCGTCCATAAGAGGTATCAAGGTAGCTGCTGAAAACTATGTATTGTACCTTCATCAAACTCATGTGCAAGTTGGTTTGCTTCTGTGCTACTGCTCCGCCTTTCTGAGCTAGGATAAAACAGGTGATGAATGGCCGTGACCGTGATATGACACTGTCAACTCTACAAGTTTACCTTTAAGACACATGCTGCCCTAAAAATGCCCGTTCATCGTATTTAAGACAAAAGTACATTTCAATTACACATTGAAGTTTTTTTAATATTTTTACACAGAATTACACCTATCCATACCACTTAATAAAAAAAAAGAAGGGGGACTTGTCAAACCCAACCTAATATTCGAATGTATACTTATTTAACTTAAACCTAGACCCAATTCAGTAAACCCAGAACCGAACTAACAATAAATATATTTTATATACTTATATAAAAATACACAAAAAATTTAATATTTTATATTCATTAATCTTATCAAAAAATAAAATATTATATAAAAAAATTAAAATTAAAATTAAATATTTTTTTGGGTTTGAGTTCTTTTAGGGTTGGGTCCTTTAAGACCCGAACATGGACCCGATATAAAATAATTATAATAAAAAATTGTACTTCTAAAACTAGACGTAATAAATTTGGATTCAAATAAATATTTTCAAGTCTAAGTCAAGTCTAAGTACCTTGTTTACCCAAACCCAGTGGGTAATGACCAAACGGGAGGTGGCAGATCTGGTCTGAGTAGAGGCTCATGACTGTGCAGAAGGTGGTGATGTGCAAATTACTCTTTATAAGTGTATTTTCGTCAAAAATTATCTAAGAAGCCACAATATGTAATTTAAATGTATTTTGTGTCCAAAACGGTAAATCGGAAAGTTGGAAGGCTCACATATGTAAAAAGCATCGCTTCAAGCGGATTCGATGCCACACAATGGTAATCAAATACCGGTACCCCAATAATTGAAAGGCCCTTGCCTCGCATGGCTCAAAGTCCCCGCTGCATTAGCCTAACAGCGGGAGAAATTCAGGTGATATATCATGTTGGGTTTGTTGGCTTTGCAAAAATTATTTGCCTAACTTATATATTGGCATCAATGAAGACATCAAATGGACAACCATATATATCATTTTGGTGATTTTGGCTTAAATTTTTGAATTTGGGTTGATTCGGTCCTTTATTTATTTATTTATTTTTTGACAAGCCTTCAATTATTTGCTCATACTTGTGTTTGACAATTATGGAGCAGCCACTCATATCTGCACCAATTAAAGTACCATCTGTCCAACCTAGTAAAAGCGACAGTTTCCTTGTTTCTCTGACCTGTGCTCTCTATTTCTTGTCTGATTCAAAAAAAATCTTGTCTAATAAAAAAAAAACTGACCAAAATTTGGCTTGGGATGGCTTTGAAGTATTTGCTATTGCAAGGGGGAATTAATCAAACATGTGATGTGAAATATCTTGCAAATTCATTTTTACTAATTAGTAGGGATGAGGCGATGACGATGACAATTGAATTAATTCAAATAGCTGAAAAGGCTGGTTTTAATTTGATAAAATGGTAGATATGCAGATTAGTGAAAAAGACTTGATTCAACATTTTTTTGTAAAAGCTCCGATATTCCATTGCCCTTGTAATTACAGATGCATCATAGACTTTATCTCTATTAAAGTTGGATTTCTTGGTCTCAAACATAACATGGCACCACCAATCTTTGTGATTGATCAATCTTCCAAATTGTACTTATCCCCTACATACTCACATTCACCAATCGGATGCTCGCCTCCGTAGCACGCAAACCTCCTCGTGTTCTTGTACTGTTTGAACAACCACAATGATTGTGGGAACGTCTAGTTTGGCCATGGCTTGCCTGTCGAACATTGCAAAGTGGGAGGAAGGATGCCAGAGCAATATCAAGGGGGCTCAAAACTTTTTATGGGGAAAACTGGGCTCAATTTATGCTGCTTGTATACACAGCTAGAACACCTACAAAACATAAAAGGGGTCAACAACATAGACCCAAAAAATAAGGGCAAAAATTTTCTGTACACTAAAAAAACCAAGAGGAGAAAGGGTTACTCAAAATGCAGAAACATTACAAAAGTATAATAAAAATAACTAAAGTAGATAAATATCAGTAAGAGTTCCCACCATATGACTTCGATAAAACTAAAAGCAATGTGATGGGGAAACAAATTGTTATCTTAAAGGATAATAAAACTAGAAAGAAACCCAACAAATTAGGAGTGGGAGAGATCGACCTACAATTCATGAAGAATTTTCGGGAGACAAAGCTTCTTAAAATCTAACATTTACAATGATAGAAGAGTCGTATATATAATTAATGAAAATATTTATTAAAAATGACGAAAATTACAAAAAAAACCATCTAAAATATAAATTTTTTATAAAACTCCCTAAACATCGTCAAACTAATAAATAAAAAATCACTCATTACAATAACTTTAATATAACTCAAATTTATCTTACATCAGTTCTCCTCATCTTCAATAGAACTCGAGATATAGAACTTGAATTCTGTAAGACAAAGTCATCAATCAAGGGATAAATCATAAAATAATGGATAAACACCACCTGAAGACTTATACTCCTATAATCTATTGTATCAAGTGACGTTGAAACGTGTACGCAAGGTTGGTGTTGCACAGTAAAGTTACAACCCATAGACAATCTATTCATCCAATTAGTCCAAAATATACATATTTAGGATTGGAGAATAATCTTCAGAATTTCAATTTTAGATGTCCATCAAATCAGGTGGAGCATATGGATCTTTGTACGTAGGAAATTGTCCATATGACACATCAATATCTAATTTTTCAAGTTGTGAAGGTAATGAAGATTCATCAACTAATTTATATGGCTTATTCATTGTAGGCATAAATTTAGAATCCACTAAATCAAAAAGAACAACGCTAATGAGGTGATGATTTTGTAGTCATAGACTCGTAACCTTATGCAGTATTCAATTCAATGTCAATGATAGTAGTCTCACCAAAATCAAGTGGTCGTTTTCCCGATTTAGCACACTCTTCACAAAGCTCACGTAAACTTGTTAACGGTTTGGGGTCTCGACTTGAATATGTGCTAACTTTAGCAATATGGTTGGTTGCATTCTTATTGAAATCATGAGATACAATTGTCTTTTTTTTTTTACTACTTTCAAAGAAAGAATATATATTAATATTGACATTATAAAAAGAATTTTTCTCATCACACCATGCAAACCACAAAATAATGTGACAACCCTTAAACAGAGCGACATTCCACCAAACTTCATCTTTATATCTGCCGATGTCATAGAAAACTTGTAAAATTGGTTAACCTTAAAAGATGGTTGTTTTTTAGATAAATCTATCCAAAAAGGCAAGAGATGTTCTTCAATAAAAATACCTGATTTTTTAACTATCAATGGAGAAACATAATTACGATAAACTCTATCATCAATAATTGTTTTAAAAAGTTTAAGTCCATTAAAATCAACTGTGCAACCTATAAAAAATTTACTGGTCTTTAAGAAGTCGTAAATATAAATACTTGAACTTCCATGATTTTCATAATCTTCAAACTCAGGTGAAAGCATGGTTGCAAACATTTGCTCCACTCATTCAAATATTTTCAGAATTTTATGCAAATTATTGAATTTTTTTAATGATTTTCCTTGATTTTTCAACCATTTTTGGAACTTTGGTAAAATTAAATACAGAACCAAACCAGCTTTAACAGACAGAACCAAACCAGTAAACTTGGACCAATCCAATAACTTAAACAGATTCAGCAAATATAATTCTGACCTAGCAATTATAAAACTGTTGTTGAACCAAATCAGCACTAAACCAAGAAATTAGAGCTGAACCCAAATTTTGAACCAAAACCAAACCAGCCTTAAATTCACGTTAAACAAAATCAAATCTGAACAAAAATAAGTGAACCAATTGCTATTTTGTTGACTCAAACCAGGAAAATATTACCTGGACCAAATATGTGCTAAACCAAGACTCAATGGTAGGTTGAACCAGACCAATAACCATAAAGCAGGCCTTATTTAGTAGACCAAACCTGGTTCGCAAAGGAAAACCGAACTCCCGTTCAAATAGCTCCTTCTCTGCCTCGCCGTTACCACCGCCAGATTGGGGATGCAAAAGGGTTGGCACAGCTGTACTAGGATTCATGGCAAGGGTTGGTGATCGGCGGTAGTTGGCGGGGAGGCTACTGATCCGCAGGTAGGTGCCAAGATGAAGCCTCTACTTCAAACAGAAACACAACTCTTTCCAGGAAAAGACTGGTTTTGTGATGGGTTGGCACTGTCAACTTTTGGCTTTAATCAAAGTGTACCTTTGACGTCCAGATTGAATAAACGACTCCCAATCTGGAAGACTTGTTGCTCTCTCTTGTAATTGCAAAAATCAAGTGCAAATAAAGGATGACTTACCAAAGCTCTCGTACCAAAATGATTGGAAAACTAAAGTGGGATTTGAAAAGAGAATAAAACAAGATAAAAATAAGGATAAACAAGAGGGTAAGAAGAGAAATTCAACAGATTGGAAAAAGGAAAGATAAACCAATAATTCACAAAGAATATGATTCAGGTTAAAAAATAAGAACTGGAATCCATTAAAGCTTAGTATTTTCACTCATCAAAATCTAAATTTACAACGATGAAAATCTCTTCTATACGACCTAACAAAAATACCTAATAAAAATGACAAAAAATTACAAAACCCCCCCTCTAAAATATAAAAATTACATAAAACTCCTTAAACATTTTCAAACGTAAATAAAAATAACTTATTAAAATAACCTTAATATAACTCAAATTTATCCTACATCACAATGCACCTGTACAACATAGTGGCAGAGAATCTGATTACACGGTAGTACATCAGTCCTTAAACCATAGTCAAGTACATGAACATCCTGACTTTTTTTTTTTGTCCAAGCACATGAACAACTTCTGTTAAACGATACAAACCAGGAAACCTGAACTTGCAAGACTATTTTTTCACAGCATATGTGGTAATTAAGTTTTTAAAAGCCAAGGATGAATTGCCCATAAAACACCAGCACTATAGAACGACAAGTAGTTGGAGTTCCACAAATCCCAAATACATGATGGTTCTTCTTCCACTTCTTAATGGGGAAAGGAACCATTCTGCAACCCTCCATTTTGGAAGCCTACTCCCCCTTGGGATGGATGGGTAGTGGATCTAGTGTCAAACACATAGTCCCCACTACCATCAGAACCACAGGTTATATCAGAGCTAGACGTCATAGATGAAGCCATAGTGCTACGGTTTTCCAAACTGAGACGCACATTGGTCGAACTTGCGTCCTTTTGCTCTTGAGTCAACGCAGTCATCTTTGGCTCCTGGGGCTTCTTGGCGGTAAGGAAGCGCCCACCAGATCCCCTAACTCTGTTTACTGCATGACGGTGTCGAGATTCATGAAGGTATGGCTGCCAAATGAAAACGCAAATACATTAAAAATTCAACATTTCAAATTCAATCTACCATTGACAAATTCTCATACAGCATGGCTAAGCCCTGACTGGCTTTATTGGCGTGATCCCATCATCACACTTCCCTATATGGCAGCAGCTATTATGATCAATTAACACCAAGCCTAAGCATCATTTCAACTTTATGGCCATAGGATTTAAGAGATAAAAGGTGAACATCCTGCCCTACAACAGTCTAAAACCAATCATGTGAAGTCAAGGCGAGTAGAGAAAATAAAATATAAATTCTTGTCCTTGAAAAGCTAAAACCAATAATGTGTGTGATGCCAATGTAGATTTGCCTCATTTGCTTTGAATTTGGGTAAAAAAATTACGTAAAATAAAATCGCAACACCTACTGTTTGAATCAAAAGAATAAACATATCATCCTATATATAATTTCATGCAAAACTACCTTTGCAAGAAGAATAACTAAACGCAAGTTATTTCACAGAACCATAAACACTACTAACTTCATTGCATTTTCCTACAGAAAAAACCAATGTAATTGGCACCTTCCTTCCCTATCCAAATTGCATAATTTGAACATCTTTTTCCACCAGATATTTCTGAAGATACATAACTTGAACATCTTGATCACAAAACTTTGGTGGATGTCAGTGTCAACAAGCATCAGAATAAGTTGTAAAAATAATTATTTAAATACCAAAATAACCAGCCTTAAAATTGAGGACAATACTTTTCGGGATTTGAGCATCTTGTTTTGAGCCTCTAACTTAGCACGTGATACTCTTCTCCTGAGAATTGCACGGAACTGTTTTGCATTGACATAGATTGGCTCATCCTCGGCAAGATCATGCAATGGAACTCGCGCACATGGGCTATCATACACTTGCGAATTTATCTAATAATAATCCCACAAAATTATCAAAAAAGGTAATTTAGTTTTGGCTTGTTTTTCAACTATCAAATTACTAGGACCATATGATCTCTTACTGAAGCCAAACCCACATCCACAACTCACAATGACAAAACTTAACAAACTATAAACAGCACCTGTGGACCATAAGCTGCCATCATTTGCCCGAAGTATGCATCTGCATATGCATATGGAATTTGAACCTGCACACAAGCAATTGAGACTACAAGTTATAAAAAAACATTAACTCAAAAAAGATAGGGTCATACTCCAGTCACTTACAACTTGTTGAAAACCGTCAGATTGTGGAACATTGTATAAAAAATCAGGAGGTTGATGAGAGATGACTTGTAAAGTTGACTCAGAAGTCGGTTGATTACTCCTTACATTGTGTCCTGCATAAACGAGAATAATGAGACCGTGAACTAATAAATGGAGCCACAAAAAGGACACAAAACTACGAAAAGTGCTATAGTAGAGGCAAAAAATTGTACACATGCATTTACAAACAAAGGCGAGAATGAAAATATACATCAATATCCTTCATAAAAAAAAGGAACCTACAAATTGCAACACCGAACATCCAAAATTCACAATGCTATCATGTATAATTTAACTTCACATGACTGTATCACACACAACCCCGTAGTTGAGTCTAATGAAAACCAGAAATGATTAATAGACACAGGATATCAAGTTATAGGGATTGCCATATATCAATTTTGGGTTCAATTTTTTAAACTGCAACCCATTGTTAATCTTGACTTTTTAGCACAGTGAAAGAACTCAAGCTTTGTTCCATGTCGGATGCACCAGATCCTAATGGTGGCCAGACCTTATAATTTACAAAAATTTTCAATGGGGTGAGCAATCAGATGAACCAACTAAACCGAATTAAGCAAATTTTATTCGCTAGATTTCATAACCGAACCCGAACAGAATTACTCTTAAGATTGGTCTGAATAGAACCAAAATATTTTAGTTAATTCAATTCGGTAACTAAATAACCCAATTACATCACAAGTTATTAAAAAAAAGCTATTTAATTAAAATTTTATCATTATTTTAGTAAACATAACAATTTAATAAGTAATTATACATATATATAATTTAATCATAAAAATATTATATCTTCATGATAATTAACATAAAATATCAATTTTAATTTTTTTTTAGAAAGTTCGGTTATTTTGGTTAATTTAATTCAGGTGGTTCAGAACCGAAACATTAATATACATATCGGCTTGTTTACGGTGGTCCTACCGAAAAACCGTGTTGAACTATTTCGGAATCGAACCAAATTGCTAATTAGGGTTTGGTTTGGTTTGGTTTTTTACTTTCACCAAAGCTCACCCCCTAATTTTCATAGTCAAAGGCCTAAAACCAAAAATATGGAGGCCACACGATCTAGAATGCCAATAACAAAATGTCATTTCAGTCATTGGCATTAATCCCTAAATGAAATCTCCACAGGGCTCCTAATTGATGTAGCACTATGTAAAGAGGTCAAGTCTCCTATCCCTCTAATCCACCATCATGGATAGGCAAAGAATGGCCATTGCTTATCAAAGAATGGCCATTGCCAGACAGTCTAGAATGTCAATAACATGATGTCATTTCAATACATTAAACCCTAAATGACATCTTCAGGAGGCTCCTAATTTTTGTAGCGTCAACTCACCCTCAGATCCACCCTCATGGATGGTCTAAGAAAAGCCATAGCGAGAGCACAAGAAAAGAAAACATAGATATCTTATACAAAATAAGAAAAAAAGGTTAACTGACATACATCATCCGATATTATCAAATCTTATATTAGAAAAACACATGACAACAAGAGATTAGATAAGAAAAGTTAAATGGATGAAACCACTCAAGGCCAAAAACACTTTTACCCCAGGTTAGTGTTTAATAGAATATCAATGAGTTGTAGAAATTGTTAGGAGTATTGCCAATTATGGATATTTCATCTTTGGTATATTTATTTCCTAGTTGAGATATATTAAAAGTTACACAATTTGGAAAGTGATTAATAAGATGCTCAGTTCTATCTGAAATTAGATTCCTAGTGCTACTAAGTTGTTATCTATAAGTTTGCTTATTTAGTAACTCTTATGAATTGCAAATGCATGGGCGCGTACAAAACCCTGTGGGGCTAAAGATCTTGGGAATGGAAACCATTAAATATTTACTTCAATCATTATTGTGAGAATTGGTTTGAACTTGTCCGATTCAGCTGATCCAACCTACTTCTTTAGAATCCTAATTAAAAAAACACATCTAGGTTGAATTGCTAGACTCAGTCTTTGAATCGTCTAGTTCAAATCAAGTTTGACCAATTCATAAACAATTAATGAATCATCATTCTTACCATATTTTGTACATTTTAATATTTTATGACTATACAATAGATAACGATATAATATATGTAATATATATGAGAATTTACAGCCTTTTCATTACTTATGTTTTCACCCTATTTATGATAATTAGTACTTTAAAGTACATAAAACTTGGTTGTGAATGCTTTATTTTATAAATATAATTTTACAAAAAATATTTACATTATTATTATTATTATTATTATTTATTATCCTTAACAAACTAATTTTCATACAAATATATGTGCAATTTTATTAATTTTACCGGCTCAAAATAAGTCATGAATCATTCATGAACCAGTTTGAACCCGTTCGATTCAAAATTTATAAAATTTTGATTCAATTATTGGCTTCAATTTTTACAACAATGGCTTCTACACTCTCCCTTACATGCAAATTTTTTGAAGACTTGGCACGTAGACAAATATAGGGCAAATAGTCCATTGGGCACAACATGAAGTAAATTAATATTTCTTTAGGCATATACTGCCAACGGGATTCAACTTGTCCTTTGGCTCTCATAAAATATAAATTTTAGTTGGTCTAACTACTTATCCCAAAAGTTCAAATCCTTAGGAAAGTGAGCCACTAAACATTTATTTCAACAAAACCTATGCATAGAATTGGCTACATTATAAAGTTTAAAATTTTTTGTGATTGGTGGAACCCAAATCCCACATTCTGTGTTCCAACAACAAATAGTGCCAATTCTAACCTAAATGTAGGACATATTAGAGTAAAATTTGGTTTCTTTATTAAGTCTTTAATAAAGTAGGTAGTTTAATTATTTTAGGGAATTTTATATGATTTTTATATTTTAAGAGTATTTTTTTAATGTAATTTTCGTCACTTTTACTTGGGATTTTTGGAAGGCTATTTATATAAGTCTTTCATCATTATAAAAGCAGTTTTTTCATGAATGAAAATCATGAAGCTTTGATGGATTCCAAGTTTTATCTCTAACCTCCCAAAATTTGTCTTGAATTGTCGGTTCTCTCTCTCCAACCTCTCCCAATTCCTCCTTCCTACCCTCTTTTCTATCCTTAATTATCTAATTCTATCCTCATTTTATTTTCCTAACAATCTCATTTCCCTATCGCCATCGGACCTCCTACATCTTTGCTGTCTTCTTTTATCATTCGACTACTACTCCCATTTGCCAGAGCTACTACCAAAATATGCTGCTTTAATAGAATTCCAGCATTCCACTTTATGGGATCCAACAATCTTCAGATCCTCTTCGCTAGCAGTTAGTGACAGTGAACCATTAAAGACAACTTGTTGTCCAGCCATCACAAGCTAGGAGCCCTGATTGTAAGTTTAAGGAGGAGGTTTGTGGGTGCTGCAGAATTGTGCAACTTTAAAATCGGACAGCTGTCACAATGCTGTGTTTCTTGTCAGCTTGATGTTAAAATAGCCTCGATAAAAGGACAGTTTTGCCAAGTTTCACTCCTAACTCTAATTTAGAATATAAAATTGAAATTTCTTGCACATTATAAAAGCTTATTGAGTGATGATAAGTGCTAACCCACCCATCATTGTTTTAAAGCTCATATGTCTCTCAACCAATTGGCCCATATTTGTGACCCAAAACTCTCTATTTAGCCTCTACGTCTCAGCATCACAATGAAATAACTGGCTAAGCAATACACAAACTATAGAATCCTTCACATATGGACCACTCATAACCAACACCTTTTTCCTAGATGTAAGAATTAACACACAAAAATATTTAGCCAACACAACAAATCTAAAATCAAGCCAAATTAACGTGTGTAAGTTATAGATCGTATTTATGAGACTGTCAGAATATATAGATATATATATATATATATACTGCAGGTGCCAATACATAAAATGCAGGAGTTTACCTTCATCACTACCAACTTCTCCAGTAGATTGACCTGTTGATTGGGTTGAAGTTGACTCTCGGTCCTGATGCAGAAATATTAAATTTACAATCAATAAAAAAATAAAAAATATATAAACTCCAAAATCAGAGCAAAAGTAGTTCCACATCTGCTATCCTATTTATTGAATGTTGATGACTCAACATACACAGCCAGCTGCACCTAGTAAATCTAAGGAATTCTGCATTTGTAGAAGATGGCAGCGGTTTATCTTCTTCTATATTTGGTATATATGATTTTATTTCTTCTTCTTTGTTGAATTCCCTTACATCAATATAAAAAATTAAAACTAATTGTCGAACACCCTTACCTTCTGCATCCGTTGTAACTCTAAGGAATACTCCCAACGTATATCCTTCTCAACAACAGCAAAAATAATGTATTTTTCAAAGATGTTCTCTAGTGAGAGGCATTTATCACAAAAGATCACACCTGCAGATGTGAGCAGCTCCTCAAAGAAGAAAGCTGCAATATATAGACAGATGACATAAGAAAACAAATGAAATAAAGGATATAAATGACATACAACCAGGACAATTAAAAATTAAGTTATTTAAAATCTGCAGAAAAGACCTCCTCAGTGAAGATGCAAATAATTAGCAGTTTAAAGAACAAACAAAGCAACACACAAAGAAATAGCAATCCAATTCAACAGTTTCACACGTTCTCTGCACTCTTGCAATTACTTCTAAAAAGTAAACAATTGAAGGGGGCTCTTCTAACATTGAATGCCGGTTGAGTGCCCACAAGGCTACCAGAATACAAAAGTACCAAAGTTTAAAGTGCAAATATCATCCATGTACGCAAGCAACTAGTATATCAAAAAGAATAAAAGGCTGAAGCCTAGAATCCATAAATGTGTTTGGAAAGAAAGAAACCATAACCCCGACCTCAATTCGTGGGGAGCAAGAGGGTGAGGGTGATGATGATGATGATGAGTAAAAGACTGAAGCACGGACCCAAAATGACAACCAGAGAATGGCCATTATAAATATAATATATAATAACTTTACCATCCTAGAAGAAGCATGAGTTTGTTGATAATTATTCAAATAAATTAATCGTATATTTGCTATTTTCTATACTGAATAGGTGTATGCTATATAAGCCTGAGTCAGGGATGTAATATTTATCTGGAGTCGGTCACTCTCATCAATAAGATGATAAGATTTAACTACCACAGTCAGCCAAAATCAACCGACTCTTCTCATACTCCAGCAAGTTAAGCAGCAATCAAGATGAAGCTACAACCTAAAAAAAAAAAAAAGAGAGCCCAAAAGCATTCCAATCCATGGGCAATAGTAGTATGTGTTTTTGGATCAAACAGACTATTAACCACCACCATGCATGCTTCAACAACATAAGATTTTTAAGACACGCACCGCAAAAATAAGGCAAGTAGACAGTAAATTGAGCAAAATATAAAACTAGAAAAAAGCATGATTAACCTATATCCATTTCGAAAAAAGAAAAGTTTTAGGATTCGGTGGCAAATAAGGCACCTAGCGACGCAAAAAAAGATGCAATAAAATGCTAACATACCGAGATCTCTTACGCAATCATCAATAAGCAGATAACCACAAGGGCCGACGATGAGCTATGGGAGTATCAAATGAAAGTTAACACGACTAAGATTCACAAGAACGCAACTTTCACTCAAGAAGACTGCAACAAGCGTGAGAAAAAAACCAAAGTGCATGAACCCAATTCTCCAAATAACCGAAAAAGAAAGAAGAGGAAGAGAAGGTTGAATAAAAAAGTAGTAAAGCTACCTTCGGATATTTCAGCAAAAATGGTACTATCCAAACGAGATCTCGACTGTCACCCGCTCCATCGATAGAAACACCCCATCCTCCGCCCGCTCCCCTTTAAGTGCATCAAACAACAGTGCTCCTTCAACATAGAAAGAAAGAAAGAAGGAAGTGAAAAAAGCAAAGTCAGAAACCGCGAAACGAACATCAAAGAGAAGAGAAAATGAAGAAGAACAACAAGAACCACCACTTCTGGAGTAAAATTCGCGGCAAAAATCGGAGCTTTCCCCTCCTCCCGCTTTCTACTCTATCTCCGTCACCATCGTCGTCTTCTTCGT
>JAVDBV010039898.1:1355-14938 GCA_032619315.1 Piper longum
TATATATATATATATATATAAAGGCTCAAATAATCTTGTTTAATTTAACAAAATAATAGTCAAATGGTCTGAATGGATTGATGGAACTGGTATAAGAATGTTAACAATAATGATTAATAAGCAATTTCATGATTTTTTTGTTTTTGATATTGATTTAGTATAAATTTAAAAATCCAAGCCTATTATAAACATATATAAATACAATTAGGTTTGAAATATATATATTTAATAAGGCTTGATATTAAAGGATAATGATGTAGTGGCATGTAGTATTATCATCTTAAGTATTGCTATTATTACTCAAATATGAAAAAACCATATTTTAAGAGCTTGTCATACTTAATTATATTTTTGAAAGGTTAAATAGAGTGAGAAGATAAATAAAGTTTGACCACGGAAAGGATTAGCCGAGCCCGACTTTAAGGAGGCACCTAAAGAGTATTGAGTTCATTATTTATAATAAAAATATCGATAATTTGAGAAAAGTCCATGGCCCCTTTTAAAATAATTATATATAAATTATAATAAATGATACTTCCTGATATAAGTTGGATTACATAAGTCATTTTTTAAATATAATTATCGGTCTTAATATACTTATGAAGGTATACAACGAACTAGCCCCCTTCACTAAGGCAGCTCACAACCAAAAATTGAACATAACGAAAACACTTATTCTGACGGCGAGAAAATTTTTTTTTGGAAATTTCCAAATGAACAATTTTAATGAAATCTTTTAATTTTTTATTTTAGTTTGTTCAACTCTACGTATCCTCTAAATCTTTGTTTTTACTTGTTTTTACGTTAAATCTCTATTTTTCGCTCCACCGTTGAAGGTCTTCATTTCTTTATTTTCTTCATTTTCTAAATAATAAAAGTGACATTCGAAACTTTTAGCAGCAAGAATACTTCTTTGGCGTTTCAGATCCTTCGTCTCCACTCTTCACAAGGCTCACCCTGTTGTCAGACAATTCTGCTTTGTATGGATCCGATTTTAAAACCTTCCTGCTTACATTGTTGTATATTTCTTTGATGACAATCTCAAATGCCGTCTTGACATTGGTCGCATCAAGAGCTGACGTTTCCATAAAGAAGAGTCCTGATTCAGCGAGGGCTTTCCCTTCCTCCACACTCACACCTCTGATATTTTCTACATCACAGTTGTTTCCAACCAACATCTTGGCCACTGTTGTATCAGAGTGAGCTGAAACAATATTCCCTACAATTAGTATATTTTTAACGTAAATTACAAAAACAGAATTTAACAAAAGCTTAAACACATTCTGGGAAAACAAAAGGAAGAGCCGGATTAGAAATACATGTTATTATATCAAGCAGGAGTACATCTATGCGGATAGTTGGAAAGTTCTCCCCATTGTTTACTAGGTATTTACTAGCTTAATACTCATTGAAGCTAGTTCATCAAATTCTACAGACAGCAGGGCACTTATTTTATCCATGGCTTTGTTAAAAAAAAAAAGAATGTTGATTATACCTACGAAGCTGGTGCACAATCAACCAATTTGCTACCAAACAACCTTTTACCTTGGTTTTTTCTGTATACTTTCAGTCAGAAACTACTGCATTCGTGTTGAAACTGTACTATGAAATAATATTTTAACAATCTAATTCAGACAAAAAAAAAAACTAATGCTACCAATAATATATAGATTTGCATTTTCCTACCAGTGTTATTTATTTTTTGCTGGCATAAGTGTTGCAACCCCCGTAGGGATAATCCAGTCATTCCGCACTTTATCAAAAAAATCAGAGCATGTAAACTGGCGCCGTGAGTCGCGCGGCACAACGTCGCCGCAGTCTACGCGAAGCGTACGTTCACGAGCGTCTCGGGCGGGTCCCACAAAGCTTTGACCCTATCGTTTGAAAAGTGTGTGAAGAGTGGACGCATGATAAATAGAACCAAAGTTTAGTCACCACAAACAAGAGAAAATTCAAACATGTTCTAAGCTTTCACACTTTGACAAAGCTTTCAACAGTGACTTGCCGTACTCCCAAGTCTGAACAATCTTCAAGAACAAGAAAAAATTACAATACATGATGAATAATACAAAGGATTTGAATTTTGCTTTGAGCTGCCATATAAATTATAAGTAAATGTTTTTCTTTTTTATATTTACAGGGAAATGGTATGAAAATCCTTAGGTTGTAGGCAATGCAACCTTTGCATTTTATTTATTTATTTATTGATGTTTTAGAATCAGAAGGTAAGAATCCCAGGAGTTGTAGGGAAGGAAATACGTCACTGGCGTCGTCGACGCCGGCAATGAACATCACAAGACGATCGAATCTGAGATTGAAGCCTGAGTGTTTGACGCTTCCATGCTTTCGGATGTCCAAGTACCATCTATACTGCTGACTTTTTAATCCCAGTTCTTGGATTCTGTAACAAGCAGAAGGGGATATTATTTGCAGATGATAAAGCAATTAGTTCATTTTCCACATGAGAAATGCATCCAGATTTGATGCAATATATCATGATATGAGAGCTGCTTCAATGATCTGCAAGCTCTTTCTGTGTTGTTTTAATTTTTTCCTTTTCAAATACTGAGATGAGCATCTAATCTAGAAGTGAATCAAATGTGTGCTTGACTCCAACTTAGGTATCCACCATTGTTTTCTTTTGTATAGCTGAATTAGCTTATGTTGTCTACTTCAAATAGAAGAATGAAGGATAGCTGTAAGTACTCTTGAAGTGATTGGTGCGGGGTTTTTTTTCTACCTTCTATCAATGATTTCGAGTATCTTCTTTTTGGCCTCCAAATGTAACGTTTCCAACCTGAGATCAAATTGAAAACTCATTTCGACTGGAAAACAATCTTAAATTTATATGGTTTGAATATCAGTGAAGAGTAAGCATGCGTACATACCTTTGGCATGACCACATCAAAAGAAGCAACGGTTTTGCCATCTTCATTGACACGCATGTACAATGGTTTTACCTCCTTTGGATGACCATATAATACGACTGGCCTTTTGTAGAGTTCATCAACTAAATAACTGTCATTTCCATTAGATCAAACCTAACCAGAAGTAGGCTTTTCTGAGGTTTGTTATGTACAAAAGTATAGCAACATCAGAATTCTTTGTCATGGTACCTTTCATGTTCTTCTGTCAGCTTGACCCTCCATACAATCTCTGTCTTGAATGATCTATCAATAACCTTCATCAAAAAATGGAGGAGAGTAAAGTACTGATTCTGATTCGATTATATGAAAGAAAACAGTCTTTTCTAATTATCGAGTTGACAACCATCAATTTTGCACATTCAGTTTAACTGAAAATTGAATACCACCTTCTGCAAAATATCTATAGCTTCCGCATATGAAACATTTTCCATTGAACTTTAAGTGACCAACCGTAAACGAGAAAAGTTATCGTTGTCCACTGCCTTGGACATGATGTTCATATATTTCGTACAATTGTCCATTATCCACTGACAAAGATATTTTACACAATCCTCAGCGCCTTGCATCACATCCTGTAATTTGAAGGAAAAAATTTTAATATATATATTTATATTACATCCACATGTCACAAATTAGCAAACTGAAAACTGAATGTAGAACACCTGAGAAATATATCAACTGCCAAAGGTTAATGTTCACAGCAAAACTATTATGACAGATGCGAATATAAACTAAAATCAGTAGTAGCAGATTGTGGTTTGCAAGTCAAAGAAACTGTGAAAAGTGACGTACCTTTAATTCTGAAAAAGCCATTTCAACTTCTACCATCCACTCCTCTGCCAAGGATCTCTTAATCTGAGACTTGTTTACTTTGAAAGTAGGACCAAAGCTGTAAACGTTACCAAGAGCGCAGGCATAGCACTCAAGGTGAAGATGACCCCCATTTGTGAGATACGCACAGCATGAGAAGAGGTCCTCTGAGAAATTCACAGTTTTGTGACTTTTGTCATTTAATAAAACAGTTGACTGCATCTTTTGTTGCTCTTCCAACTGCATGGTGAGCCATTTGGTCTTTTCCAGATCTTGCATTGCAGTAGCTAGAGCTTCCTTATCACTTTCACTTCTCTTTAACTCTTGAACTTTCTTGTGTTTTTCCTCAACAGCATCTCTAAGAACTTGAAGATTGATCAATCCACGGTTCTCTAATGCATGTTCATCTACCTCCTCTGACTTGCTTAAAAGGGTTGTGACTTGAAAAGGCTCCGGATCATCTGTTGACTTGACAGACGTAATGATAGGAATAGTCATATTAAGGAAGCCATGGTTTTGGAAGAAAGTATGAATTGCATAGAATAACGACTCAATTCAAAGTACAACGTAATGGGCCTAAGTCATTTCTTTAAAATGGTTAACCAAAGTTAAAGACCTATAGTCCATTCCCACTTATAAACAGGATCTTTGCCCGTTACTAGCCCAACCCACAACCTTTTAGTCCATGACCGACAGCCTAGCCAACGTCCTTACACTTGGCCCGTTACTAGCCCCAGCCCACGACCTTTGGTTCGTAACCGATAGCCTAGCCAACATCCCTCGTTTGGCCCACCATCTAATACGAAACCAGGTTGGCTCTGATATCATTTGTAACGACCCAACTCAAAGTGCAACGTAATGGAAGTTAAAGATCTATAGTCCATTCCCACTTATAAACAAGATCTTAGCCCGATAGGTATTAGATGTGGGACTAAATTGAGGGATTTCACATGTACAGTTGTTGAAGAGATAAACTGTCATACAAAATTCAAGTTCTACCACTGCTTTTCTAGGAAGAAGATGAAGATAATTTCTCATATAATCCAATGGTAATCTTGACTTTGGCAATGGATAATTAGCTGCATCGACAGTTCCTATGGGTAGAATTTTCTCAGCTCTGAGCTGGATACGACGCTTCGCAGGTGATGCCTGCTGCCTCAGAGTACATTCAATGAAAAAGGAAGTTCCTGCAGGCGTGATTTGGTTGAGATCACAGATAGGAGACTCTACCACAACCTGATTTAGACAAGGAAGATATTTTAGTTCAAGTAGACCATTACCAAAATATTTTCTTGCAAAATTAGAGAACATATTAACAAAGTATCCATTTCAAAATGATCATACCTGGAGGCTTGAAGCACAGGATCCATCATTAACTTGCAAGAAAACAACAGTAGGCACTTTCCTTTGGAAGCCAACCTCCAACCTTTCCCGGAGAGCCCCTCGTCACGCAGAAGCTTCACTACATTTCTTAGACAAGGCGGGATTCGAGTTTGAACGACCTTCATACAAGTATTACAATCATCTTTTCCCTCTTCTTCCTCCTTAGAGACACTTCCCCCTCCCTCAACCATCCCCTGACCACCACGTTCTCTCCGGCAAGCCCTGCTCCACTGCCTGGCCGACTCAGGATCGATTTAGGAGGACCCGACTCGAATACTTGAATGTACTCACCCTTTCACCAGCCTCAGCAGGATTTACAGGTGCACTCACTCTCCCACCATCTTCATCAGGATTAACAGGGGACGATGCGTTTGACGCCATTGGTGGTGAAGATTGATCCACAATGGCAGAAGAAGCAAATCAACCTGAAAGTTGAACTTGTTATTTGGAACTGAGCAACGAAGATTGTAAAGAAAGGATGCGTCAATGAAGGTGGTTTTATATGGAGGAAGAGCTGGGTAGGAAGACCAGAGACAAAATACAGGAATTCTTGCCCATCTTGGTTATCTCAATCCGATCAGAGGGAGGAAGAATGAAGTGAAGAGAGGGAAGAAGGAAGGAGGAAGGTGAAAAGATGGGATTTGGAAGTCTTCAAATGCAGGAAATGGCGCGGGAAAGTAATAGCGTGGGTCGTTAATTCCGGCACTTCAAAGCTTGACTAAGTGGCTCCACCGCTCCTCTATACAAATTGGGCTCCTACTGTCCTACATGTGCGAAATGATGCGATATCGAATCAACCTACATACATTACATCAGAAAGGCTTTTCTATGTTGAAAAAATACGATATCAGTAAATTCAGAAAATGATTCACATCGATAATCATTCTGAGGCTTCACATTTGCCAAGCAGGATAAATGTTTCTTAAACATTTCTTTATTGCAATTGGTGTAAAATAAAGTTCTTGGTGCTGGTAGAGAAAAAAATGCAAGTAAATACGATGAAACAAAAGGAAAAAACATTTCTCTTTTTATTCCCACAATACCGGATGTCTCCAAGAGAGTTTTACAGAGCCATTTGCGGCACCCAGAACAAATTCTTAACAAAATTATAACCACAGAAGGTAATGAAATTTTTTTTTAAAAAAAATAGAAAAATCAAATTTCACCACCCACGCAGCAAAAGCTTCAAAAGGGCCATTCGAATGAATAATCCATTCTTTGCTTGTCTAAAATATGCAGCTCTTGGATCCACATCTACATCCAATGTTATCTATACAAGATAAATACGGGAAGAGTGAGATTATAAAGTAATATCTTTCATTGAAATATCTTATCTGCTACTGGGTTTCGTGCAAACAGGATCAAAAGATCAATTTACCTCATCAAGTCTTGGGAGGGGATGCATGATGACTGCATGTTTTTGCAGCATATTGAGAACTTTAAGATCGACAATGTACTTTCCTCGAGCTTCTTCATAAAGGTCAATTCTTTCACCAAATCTTTCCCGTTGGATACGTGTTTGATAAATTACATCACATTTAGCTGCCACCTCCATCAAATCCGAGTTCTCTTCCCATCGAATGGCCTTAGATGTTAAATATTCTTTAATATCGTCCTAAAGGACATCAACATGCATCATGGCAAACAACGGCACAATTAGAAAGGTTCACAAAAGCACAAATCTTTAACAAAAGAATTGTGAGCATCAGAAATTCTATAGCAACATAATTGCACAAGTAAAAAATTGATTACCTTCATTCTCACTACTTCCGGTGCAACAAAATAGAATTTGATATCTTCATACTTTGCCAACATATAGGCTAAAGAGCGAACAGTTCTACCATTGGCAAGGTCCCCAACTAACGCCACTTTGATGCCATCCAATTTTCCTAGCTCTCTTTTGATTGTATACACGTCCAGCAAAGCCTACAAATTATTTTTACCATGAATTAAGGTACTAATCTAAAAGTCCCAGCTAATAACAAAACAGAATACACAACAACAAACCTAGCATTGTTCATAACTTTGTCCACATGAGTGTATTCAAAACACAAGCCCATTTTATAGTGTTACCTGTGTTGGATGTTCTCCAGGACCATCTCCGGCATTAATGATAGGAATATTAGCTGTCTGAGCTGCTCTTCTAGCAGCACCACTTTCAAAATGCCTCATAACGATTATATCAGAATATCCTTCAACAGTCCTTATTGTATCTGCATATCAGAAGAATAAAAAACAATCAACACGACATATTATCCAATGTATATCATCTTCTACATCACATAGCAAACACAAAGAAATAATACCTTCGAGGGTCTCTCCCTTTGCTACTGATGAGAATTCCCTAGCGTTTTCTGTTGTCAGAACATCTCCACCTAACCTTCTCATAGCAGATTCAAACGACAACCTTGTTCGAGTTGATGGTTCATAGAAGAGGGTGGCCATGAGATAACCTCTCAACATTCGACTTTCAGGTGAATTCTTTCTGATCTTTTCCATCTCCTTAGCCACTCTAAATATTGCATTTAAAATATCTCTATCAAACTGTCGAGCTTCGATCACATCCAATAGCTGGAAATCATCTCCAGCTGAGAACGAGGTAGCGGAAGAGATGCATTTGCTTCTACGACTTCGATTTGCTGGCAGAGATAAACATGGGCACGACATGACAGCCGATGAAGAACACCAACCAAAGACTGCATTTTGCTTAGGCAGTACATGGCACTGAAGCAGAGATGATTGTGTCTGAAAAATATTATCCATCTTCGATGCATACATGTTTGATCTCTATGCAGATGAGGAAGAACAATCAAAGGAAGTCATTGTTTCAAAAAAACTACAGCTAGGCAAAGTCAGAGAGCCAAGTACTACGAGCTCCTAAGATACCCAGAAGACGACGGTGATGCTAGTTGAGCAAGCAAGTCTCATCATAGATTGAGATATAACTGCAAAATCGCGACCATGTGGTTTGATCAGAAAACGGGCACCATAAACAACACAAAGCAACATCATAGCCACGCAAAAAGATTAAAAAGTAGAAATCGAATTCCAAAGAGACCATTTTTATTAAAAGAAACATCGGAAAAAAGAAGAAAAAGAGAAAAGCGAGCAACCACTATGCTCAAACAATGGCACCGGTGAAACATTCCACCGCCACCCGAGTAAAACGCAGGCGCCTTCACGCATATCACTGTTCTCGAACAGCGGGAACAAGTAGAAAAATCAAAAAGACCAAAAATGGAATTACTTTCTACCAAATCCATCCTTATTCTGCCCAATTTGAATGCCGCCGGTGCCGCCTGCTAACAACACCGCAACCATTAGATACCGTTAATGGTGGCAGGAATCAGTAAGCGAATAAGCAAAGGTACCTTTCAATGGCCGTCACTACAAGGTTGCGCCGATTGAAGTCGACGGGGAAGGCCTCACACGGCCGCCGGCGGTCGTCGGGGTTGGGTACTCGCCGGGGAAGAAGTCGAAGGGAGGAGACGATAATGGCCCAGTTTTGGGCTCGTAATCACTAGATAAGCCCATTTATCAGAAACCCGACGGCCCATTTATTAGATAAAAAAAATAGAGGGAAAAGAATAATATGATTTATCAAATAAGGTTAATGATATTTATTAGTGAGAATACTGATAATCTTAATGATTTGGGTACCCAATTCTAACTTCTCAAAATTACCTGAAGATCACTAAACATATCAATTTTAGCATTTAAAAAATCATTAGCTATCAAATAAACGTGACAGCCCACTTTCCATTTTAGAGAAAAATAGAGGGGGACACTGAAAACCAAGATTACATTAAAATATAAATCAAAAGTTCAATTTATTTCACATTTGATGTGAAAAAAAAATTCGCATATATCGGATTCACTCACTGGCCCGGATCAAATGCCATTGGTTGACAAATTTCTGGGGATTGAGTAATTTTTTTCTAATTTTATTTAGGAAAAAACACTTATATGCCCCTATGTTAGTTTAAAATACATTTAGCAATTCCTTCTTTTGGAAACCTCCGCTTAGGCCTTTCATTGGCTGGTTCAGAGACGCCTGCAATTATCGAAATTAGACATTAATGAATCGGGCTGAAGAAAAAACACTAATTACATGGGAGCAGTTCCAAGTCAAGAATCGCTTTATTCAAAATATGTATGTCTCTCGCATTACACATATATCCAATATTAAATACTACCTGCATATATACAAAGTATGATTAAGATAACGTTGGGAAATGTTTTAACTTTTAACTTATTATTGTTATTATCTGTGTATAAGGGAGGACTTAGTGAAAAGATGACAGTCCAATTGGAAGCTTTCATGTTTCAACACAGGGTTAATTGCATGCTCTGATGCAACCCTTTTTTTATCTTGTACATTTATTTGCATGATCATCCTTAATTCTAAGATCCCATTACAACCTGTTTTCTAGAATGTATATCCTGTAACTCAAAGTTTGGGATACAAATATCTCTTATATCTTTTGTGGTTCCAGTGATGCCAATGCATACAAAAACACATGGGAAGCTATTTGGAGTTAATCCTTTCACAGTTAGCATTTCTCTATGTAAACATCCACATGATGACATACACTGTAGGTTGAAGATGTACGAGGGCGGTGCCTTACTTTTTTCTATGTAGAATTCAGATAGCCACACCATCTTGATCACTACATCTCTCCATAATACATTTTCTTTATATTTCCCTACTTTCTTGCATAGATTTTGACCACATAGATCTCTTTATTTCATTCCGTTTCATCACTTCTCTTCGATATATATCTAGGAGGGCAATGGAATGGTGCAGGTGGTGAGTTGTACTTTCTCTGTTTTATTTTAGACGTGCATGTGTCTGAAAGGACGTTTTATGAAGTTTTATGAATTAGCAGATGATTTATGTTAGTGTCAAAAACATGTGAAGATAAGGCACTGAGACAGTGAAAGATAAGTGCTAGTTGATATGGAATGCACAATCGATTGCTAACGAAAGAAAAGTACGCACGTTGATCTCGCCATCACGTACTCACAAATATTATGTACAATCGATCGTAGATAAGAGAAGACATTGATCTCGCCAAACAGTAATCACCATTTCAAATATGGTTAAGTATATTTTTGTAGAAGGCAAAGGGTAATCTTTAACCAGACAATAATCAATTCAAATGCAAGAAAAGCAAAAGTCGAGATGATAAAGGCCCTTAATTTGTTGTGCCCTTTATAGACAGGGCGGGGAAAAGCTTGCTTTGGCAGATTAAGCTGAGCAGATTCATCAAACTTTATGCCTTCCAACATTATAATTAATGATGTAAACAAACTCTGCTTGCAAAAATTTTATATTCGGTTCGATTCGGTTTGAACTCGTGTTTGTTAATTTTGTATTTGAAAGATACTCTGCTCAAAATGGATAGCTCGTTCAATAATGAACCGTGTTTAAGCTAAAGAGTATTCGGTTCGGCTTGACTCGAAACTCAAGCGCGATATATTTAAACTCAAAAAAATATTTGGCTCGTCAATATTATTGAAGTCATATTAAATTTATATAATGTTGGAAAAAAAATTTAATTTTATATAAGTCGAGCACGAGCCAAACACAAGCATTCGCTCGGCTTGAAAACATAGCGAGCCCAACACAAGCCAAGTCTAAATACTATGAATTTTGGACGAGTTCGGCTCGACCCATAATACATCAAAACTCGTCAAGCACTCAAACAAACTCAAACATGCTTGCCAAAAATTAAGCCGAATTCAAAAATATAGTTGCTCGACTCGGCTCGTTTACACCACTAATTATAATTACCTACATTTTGTCTCCAAATGAATGGTTTAACTAATATCTGTCGCAAATATTAATTAAGCCTCTTATATATTAAACTGGTTTTAGTTATCAACCTAATGCCTCTCTTTAACTATTTATGTATCTTCTTTTGATCTAATTGTCTGTAATTGTTATTTGTGTTAGTGCTTGATATGATGATTTACTTCGCTGCCATCAAGTCTCTCGCTGTTTTGCACCATCTAAAGTATGGATCAACCCCCAATTTATTGTTCTTGCTATAATTGTGTCAGCTAAATGATCTACATTTGAAGTTCAGAGTCAATGCAAATGGAGGACATCTACATTTGGAGTTCATAGTCAATGCAAATGGAGGACAATGCCTAGTAACACAACCGTGTACATATACATGTTTCTGCCATTTGTTCACGAGCTGCTAAACGAGTGAGCGAGTCTAGCTCAACATAAATGAGTGAACGAGTCGAGCTTAACTTATGCTCAAACTCGGCTCGAATAGTTTGAAGTTAGTTTGAACTTGGCTTGAGAACGAGTTTTCAACATATATACTTGAAATCAACTTGAACATTTTTATAGTATTCGAGTTCGAATACAGTTAAAATGTTTAATTTTGACGGCTTACTCATGAACTTATTTATAAATCTCGAAACCGGCTCGATTACAAAATAAAAAATATATCACTTAGAATATGCACCATCATGGATTGAACCCACAATCTCTAAGTAATCAATGTGAAGGCTTACTATCTAAGCTACCACACTAAGTTGTAATTAAATTATACATAAATAAATATAACTAGTTGCAACTAAACTTATCAGAGTGTGTGTATATATATATATATATATATATATATATATAATATTTATATCTCAAACTCTAATCTGGATCTATCAATTACAAGAACAACTCAAATTTAATAAAAAAATAAAAAATAAAAAATAAAACACCCCCACCTCCACAATAATTTAATATTATGTATATTATTATATTATTTTATCGAGTCAAGTCAAACACTACTTTACTTAAGCTCGACTTATATCACGAGCTGGCTCACTCAATTGACCGCCTTAATTCACGGTAGTGATACATTGTCTCATCCATATTTTATTCTATCATGCACAACATGCAACAAAGAAAATAAAAAACAATGGACTCCAAAGCATCTAGTGAAAGATGATATGGGCACTTGCCACAAAACCAAATTGACGAAAGTATTACTTTAAAAAAAATTAATTAATTAAGAAAGCATTTGACAGACAAGTTCTTATTATTAATATATGTAGTAGCAACAGTACTAATGGACAAAATTAAGGACCATTATATATAGAAATGAAAAGTTGATGAAGTGGAAGAATTTTTTGAAAAAGCTGGCATCAATGAGGAAGCTTCGCCATGCAAAAAGCCAAAAGGTCTCTCATCTCCCACACATATAGAGGTAGGCATTTTTGTGGAGTAGAAGGCGGCTAACTTATGTTATGGAAATGAAACGAGTGTAGTTGACTTTGCTGTTGCTATTGGGCTTCATTTTTACAACAAAGCCATCAAATGTGAAAAATGCTATCTTAGCGGTTCCTTCCCCCTCACACAATATAAACCAACACAGCTGCGGGTTCTCCAAAATAACAATTTGCATGCACACTGGGAGGAGATTTGCCATGCCAATTACGTTCATAGTTTCCTCCTCTTTTTTCTTATCTTCTTTCACTTGTCAGCAGGTAAGTCATACATGGTACAAAATGGGGAGATAATCAGCTTCCATGAGAATGTATATGATATATATAAACTAATCAATACCTAATCAATACTCTGGCAAAACCAGCCGCTAAATTTTTGTATGTTCCTTTATGCAGGTGATGCACTAGAAGATGGGATACTAGATGTGGCAAAACCAGATCGGATGACATTAGATGAAGTATTTCACGACCATGATCATGTATGTCTTGTATTTTCTTGATTATTATTATGTTATATAGAAGAAAGTCTTTTGTGAATGCAACTGAATTCTGGGTATTCATAACACATGCAGGTAAACCATCTTAGAAGGCTTTATGGAGGCTTCACTGCTCGATTATGATTACCCAGGACCCAAACCATCTTAGAAGGCTTATGGAGGCTTCACTGCTCGATTATGATTACATAGGACCCAATCCCAGGCATTGTCCAAGAAAGAAGGGCGGCCATCCCTAGCTATCTAAACCCCCTCCCCTTTATATATTACAGAGCCTATGTCTTTCCGTTCCAACGTGCAGTACTCGCCATTTTTCCTTCGCCTGTTATATATATCTTTTAATGGATTAATGGCCAAGTTCTCCGTTGGAATACTATATATGCACTGATATGTATTAGAGAATCGGTTTCCTGCGTGCGTCAGAGGCATGAAATCGATTCTTCGTCAAAAAACTTTCTGTCCATCCGATTATAAGGATGACCCAAATTTTATTAATTTTTTTAAAAAAATTAAAATTTGATCTAGACCGTTCAATTATAAGGACCGTCTGATTATAAAGCCTGCCAAAATCATCGAAGGGGACAACAACGACAAATCGGCCATAGGGGAAGCGTGGCGGCGGTGGGATTGGCCGCGTGGAAGGGGGGAGTGCCACGGAGTTGGGCAGCAGGGTCGCATGGGGAGCATGGCGGCGGCCGAATCTGTTGCGGGGGAGGTGGGAGCG
>JAVDBV010039911.1:0-14094 GCA_032619315.1 Piper longum
GTCAGAAATGGTGGGCCTTGCGACGCGTGGGTTCCGTTGGCGACCGTGGTTAGCAAGTTTTTTAAATAAAAAATAATACTAATATTTTTAGAGATGATTAATTAAAAAATAATACCTGTTCAGAGGGCTCTAATCTTTGAAAACAATGATAGCTGTTGGTAATGAATGCGTGCGCAACGATGTCAGTAATTGATGTTTATAAAAATGACTTTTTCCTGAGCTCCTAATTAAACGTGTTAAGCCTTTTCTTATTATCGCTTTACTTTTCTACTTGTTTCTTTGAAGGATTCTTATAAAAAATTAAATAAGGCAGTAAATACTTTCAAGAGGACCAGTTGTTAAGAGAAAATAAAATGTATCTCCTGGAAGACATCCATTAAAAACGAAAAAAAGACACATTATATTGGTCAATAGGTGATGGTTTACTCAAACTTATTTCTCGATTCAATTGAATTTATATGGTACCTAAATAACGATAGAATAGGCATAAAACTACAAGCACAACATAGAACTCCCAACTCACGTATTATCTCTAACTCAACATAAACCCAAATCTTCATTGTCATCTTTATCTCCAAAAGATCATCTAAAATACTCACCGTGTTGTCACCACCTAGGCCTGATCACGTCTAGATTTCATCCCACGGCTGAGGTTTATCTTCTCCTCCACGAGTTTGTTATAACAAACCTTATCGGCAACAATATTACATAATCTCCTTCGGTTACATGTTGGTTGCATGGTCGAACCTACCTAGTTCGACCACAACCCACTCACGGCCATGTCTAGACCATATCACCTACTCCACACCGCTACATTTACCGGTAGTGGCTGAACTCGATAGTGCTCAATTTACCAATAACTGCATATCGGTACGCTCAGTACTCAAGCACCTTGTTCGTTCATTTGCTCGGTCATAAAGCTTGGTAATATGCTCTGTCACTATGCTCGATCACCAGCATCTGGCTCCCGGTACTCACAGCCACTACCGGTACTCCGTCTCAGTAGCAACCTCCCAGCTAGCCTAAACCTCGCATGCTATGGAACCACTCCATTCTGAGGTTTCTTGGCACTGCCAGTAGCGTCACGCTCAGAATTCCAAATCCCGATCCAAATGCCGCTATTTGATTTCTAGCATCGCTCATTGGTACACCATGCACCATAGTCCGATCCTTTTCTACAACTATAACACTATTAGGACTTGGTAAGTTGTTTCACCAGATGGATAGCACTGACTACTCATGTTTGGATGAGGGACGACTAAGGACAACTGCCAAATCCTAGCTCCCGACCGTCCCGTGAGCTATACCCATAATAGCTCTCCCCCACCAATGAGACCCGATGTCCTCATCAGAGGGTTAAGTTCTCCCCAGCTCATCTTGATTATGCTCCAACAACACCACACGCCCTTTTCCATCTCACTGCTAGTTTCTTCACTTGGTTCCCACTTCCACTTTTCCAGACACTTCGTTCGCTTGTCAGTAGCATTTTGGTCATCTTGCCTATGCACCAAGGCCTTCTCCACCTTGCTCGCAAACTGTTGCCGATCAGCGGATGGAGCTTTCTTTGAACTAGCTCTTTCCGAACTGATCAAATCCGCATGGAATGGTTGCCCAAAACTAACACGGAAAGTAAGATGAAGTCTGTACCTCTCCATCTCATTGTACCTTTGCACCCGTACGTCGGATCTTCCTCCAAATCTTTGACTCGAGCTTCAGCTTTATCAACTCAGCTAGTGCATCAACTACACCTCATATAGTGCTTGCTTCACCCCGGCAAATCTCGGTATAGCTGGCCACTCCTCTCCACGTCCTTGTGGAGAAACCCCTCATGGTGTAAGAGGTTGATAGCCCATAGCTAAACAACAATCAAATCACCCTTGGACTGCACCGTACCAAGAAGTTTCAACCGGCTTATCTTACCAGCTATGACGACATGCCTCACATACTCCTCCTTGAGTAACGCATCTGCCTTCTCAATCTGCTCCTCAAACCAAGAATGATCAGTTGTAGACTCAACTGCAACCAACCCTACTAGTGTTCCCTTTTCATCCAGGAACTCAGACCCCATGTATGGCGAAGCCAACTTTCCTGAGGAACTTCTCAGTGTAGGTCGAAGGTGTAGCAACTTGTCTCTCGACCATCTATTTACCTTGCCCTGTGGATCCTCCAACCAGGACTTCACGAAAGCTCCATTATCAGTCTACATCGTCAACCGATAGCACACTCGTATGCTGAGTGTACACATCTAGTTCCAACCGAGATGTCTTGTCCCCTGGGTAATTTGGGAGTCCTCCTCCTCAAACTTTCATTGTGATTTACCGGTAGGAAAGTATAGCCAACACCTACCTACATAAACCACTTCATCATCTAACCAACACACTTGAACCAGCCCCCTCATTCTTTCAACCTGTTGCTCATGTTGGGGATCAATCTTTACTAACTCCCAAACCTGCCGCAGCAGCTCCTCCGGCCACCTTGCCTGTTTTGGTACGAACCCCCTTGGGCTATCAAGGAGGTGTTAGCTACCTTGCCTCGCCCAACAAGGAACTTTGACCTTGACAAGTAATCTCTCGGTTGATTGGGATCCAACAATCCCAACATTGGCTCCAATGATCCGGTAGCTCTCAATTGCTCAAAAACTACCCGGCATGGTACCGACCACACCCCTGATTGTCCCTTTCACAGCAAACCAGTCGATGGTGACTTCACACAGTTAAACCCGTGGGTGGGCTTCTCATTGGCCTCCCATAAGTAGCTTTCCCTTGTCACCTCTGTCGGTTCCGACCACTTGGCTATGGACCGAACCTCGAATTCCTCTCGCACCTGGCCATTGAATTCACACACTAACAGATGTCTCCTGAACTGATTCACAACCTGCCTTATCTAACCCTGGTGGTCCCTCATTGACTCCCTTGGCATTCCCTCCGATTGCGTCCGAACTAGCCAACACCCCGAGTTCAGGTCCATCTTGGTGACACCCCTTGCTCGACCAAGTCTGGAACAACAGGAACAAGGTACTGGTTCCTTACCTCATTCGATCCCTCCTGGATTAGAATAAGTGCTCCAATTGATGGTTGAACCTTCCCCATATGCGGGACGACTAGGAACAACCGCGAAATCCTAATTCCTGACGCATCCAAGACTCAAGGTTGTAACAGCAAACACTGATGGAGAACATACACGTCGTATGATTCTTTAATATAAATTGCAAATCTTTGTAAGCTTATTAGCCATGGGATTTTTTCAAACTTGAATTTTTCATAGCATTTTAAGCCTTCATTAGGTTAACATAAAAAAATAAAAAATAATAAAATTTGCATTTCTTAATTCATGCCAAAAGAATTAGTCTTTTATTAAAAAAGTATCTATTTTAAAATTATTTTTAGGAAGTTGTAAATAAGACTTCACACTAAATGATCCCCCTCAATTACTTATAATAAATAACAAGTTAAAGAAGGACATTTTTTGAAAAAATATTATATGTCACATATTTACATAATAATTAACTTTATATAAATTATAATCATGAAAATTTTATACATTTTACATTTTTTTCGTGCCAACATAATAGAGCCTAAATAAACGTATCGCATTTATCTCTTTTGTTACCAATTTATATCAAAGATTAGTGGTGCTAACCTATAGTAATTATAAAAAAATACAAATAAAAAGAACCTAAATTCAAAAAGGGTTCAAGTCTTGAGTAACCAGGATATGAGTTGAGGAAATTACAAGGATATTTCAAAGTGCCAAATTTGAAACAGTGATCTATTTATACATGTCAATGCAAAAAAGATGAATTATTTGCATATTAAGCATGCTTCTTGTGCTTCTCGTAACTAATTATTTTTTTAAAACGAATTTTTTCAATATCTAATTAGACGTGGTAAATGTGTTCTTAGTGCCACAATTCATTTTTTTTTTCTTTACGCTTTGTTTGGATCATAAAAATAAAATAGAAGAAATTAAATGTGAGAAAGAAAAAAAATCAATGTTCCAACCATTTTCTCTCATATATTTAATTATAAATAAAAAAATTTGTATAACATCATTTTCACTTTTTCTTATTAGTTTACATTTTTTATGGAAAACTAACTGTGAAGGAGTTTTCTTTTGTAATAGAAAAGAGTTTTTTATTTTCTCCTTTATTTTGCAAATCAAACAAGAAAGAAAAAACCAGTCTTTTTTCTTTCACACAATTTAAATAAACCTTTGTAAAAGTTTAGTTAAAAATGAAATAAAATGGATACTAGCCTATAAATCCCAAAAAAGGATCCGTTCTTCTATTTTTTTTATCAAATTTCTCAAAACCCAGAGTTAAATAAACGTTATAAACACATTATTTTGAGCCGCCAATTTGGGCACCATGTTTTCGACATTGCCTTGCAAACAAGTGTGCCACTTAGAAGGTGGCATCTTTCATACAAATGTTCATAGACTAACCAAGCATGAGTTCTTGAAACATCTAATTTTGCCACCTCTGTTATTCTGCCCCTTAATCCATTGTTGTCCTTCCCAAATAGTTTGAAATTCTAAAAGGTGGGTTCAAATCAATTTTCTTTTAGAGCTCTGTATACATGAGCCCTTATATAATCTTTTATAAACTTCACCTTTTATTTTGAGGTGATTTGGTGGTTCCACAATTCAAAATTTATATATTTAAATAATATAATAAATAATAAGAATAAATATAAATTTTTAACATAATCTACCTTCAAATCTTAATTATTAAAATAGCTATAATAAAAATTAATTTTAAAACATCTATTGACATGTACATCTTTTTAAAATTTAAAAGCCGGGATAATAATATTAAAAAAGATAATTTTGTCAACTGCACCCAAATTTTAATATATACAAAAATTATTTGTGAAACCCACTAAAAAATATCAATATAAAACATACTTAACTCATAAAATTTTTCCTTTCTTGAGCCCAATACACATGAGCTACAACTCATATAGCTTATATTAACTACACTCTCTATTTTGATCAATTTAATAGGTCCTACAATTTAAAACTTACATAAATAAATAAAATCATAAATAATAAAGATAATTATAAATTTTAACACAATCTAATATTTCCAACTCTTTCATCTTAATTATCAAAATAATTATAATAAAAATTAATTTCAAAATATCAATTAACTTATACATCTTTTTAAAATTTAAAAATAGGTGATAATGATATTAAAAAAAGAAAAACTTTTATCAACTTCCTACTTAATACCCTACTTTTAATATATATATATATATTATTTATAAAACCCACTAAAAAATATTCAAATTAAATACATAGCTCAATATAAAATATTAGCTCATATAAAATTTTCAGCTTCCTTTATGTTGGATTTTTTTTTTCTTTTGCCGATTTTAAGTGGTGCAAAATCAGTACAAGTGGTGGGAAGGCTAATGTCACAACAATACTCTATAGTCCATGCCAAGATTATTATGAAAAGCCGTTTGCTTGTTTTAATTGTCCCAAAACTCAACTCTGCAACATCACATGACCCACAAAATTTCATGTATATAATATAGCAAAATAATAATTGAAAACTATGATAGAAACCCACAAAACAACACCTATCTGGTTCAACATGCTCTCCTTTCTTTCAATTATTTCTGTGTTCTTGCATGTGGAGCTAAATTACAAGTCTTCAAGATGTGGTCTGTGGATCCTGCGCGGTAAGGTATATGAGTGAATTTGAGAACCAATGTTGACACATTTTACACATACAAAACTGACACGATGTTCATAGTCAGCAAGCAATGACAAGGAGGACCGGTTGGACCCAGCTGCCCTTCCAATTATTGTTGCTCCACAACATCAAAACAGAGCCATGCATCAGTTCCCGCCTAGCATCAATCAAAAAAATAAAACTAAAAAATAAAAATAAATAAAAAATACCTTCAATCAATCAAAAAAAAACCCCAGAATCAATCAAAGTCCCACCAATCAATCAATCATTTTTGTCATGTCCACCACTTTTGATCCTTATCTTTCTTCTATACATTAATGTTCAATTCAATAAGGCCATGGTGGCAGATATATATAGGTGTATATCATAATCTTTTTGAAACCTTATCATGATTCGGTCGGTGCCCATGTTTGTGGACTACTATAAAGATAAATTAAAGACGAAGCAACAAGGCATACGCAAAGCAAGACGTCATAGAATGATAGAAATATTATACAAGGATTGCAACCAAGTTCTTGTCAAAACTAGAACCTTCTCTTCATACACGTCTTGAACTCTTCGTTTTTCGGTTATACACTCAACCAAAACAACTATAAAAAAATAGTTGGTTACATGATCAACGAGTCGGGTATAAACTACCAATGCACAAACACTATTATACAAATATCATTCAAAGTTTCAAATCAGACCTCGCTAGCCATGCTTTTTAACACTGTAAAATGGTATAAAGCATTGACCTGTGCTACCAGGGAGAGTAGAGTGTTAGTCCCCCTTGGGAGATAAACAGCGAGTGATATCATCATGGACAAGAAAGATATGATACAAATTTTGAGCAGTGAGGTTACGTTTAATACTTGGCCTCATCAGAAAAAGATAGAAATCTATATTTCAATCCAACACAACATATAGGACTCGATCATCTTGACTAAAAACATATCATTGCACCAAAATTGTAAAAAGTGGTCAAAGACTGCAGATAAATGTGCTAGAACACATGCTGACAACAAATAGTACATCCAACATCTTCCAATTGTATGCAACTAACAGTTGGTGGTTCAAAAAAATAGGTAAATTTAAATAGACACGGGATGATCAAGTATAGAATTAGTGGTATTGGCAATCACAAGATTAAAAGGATAAACACACAAGTCTAATGTAATTGAGAAAGCAGAACTGTCAATCTACATTGATAGATTTCTGTAGCAGAAGGAACTTACCCATTCTAACATAGTCATCTTCTATGCAGCATTTCGCAGCCAGTGAATTCAGAAAGGTGATAGGACACCTGCAGTCAAAATACACAGTTTTACTTCAGTCAACGAAAGACAGCCATGGTCAAGTAAGATTTTCAAATAGGATATTATACATATTCAACGCCTAATAATCTCACCTAATCTTATAAATAGATAGCAAATATGGATCATAAAGCATGAGCAAGAGAATAGGTTATGATTACACCTGTTTCGGTCTTTCGGACGCAACTAAAGATTATCTATTCGAAAATCAAATCAGTTTAGTCTAAACCAAACTGGTAGCTGCCGAACTTCCTAAGATTTTCAACAAATACTGCAGTAGGACAATGTATATAAGAAAAATAAATACAGAAGAAAACATTTAGCAACGCCAAGTATAATAAGATGAAAGCATAAAACAGGATAAAATTTGACGAGGCAATTCGTCCTTCTAAATTACGACTGCTGAAGCAAAGAGCAGGAAGTCCGAAGCCTGATCCAGGACTTCCCCTGGGTCCTGCTTCTGGCTGCCATTTAACATGCTACCTAATATTATATTTTGACCTTTTAGTCGAAAAGTTTGAAAAGACCTCAAAATTGTCCATGCAAGGATGAAGACTACAGAAACAGAAAGAGATGTAAGCAGAAGCATTTTTACGTTGTCGAACCTCCACGGGAAGTCTGAAATCACATGATCAACGAGCATCAACTACACTTTCAAAGGCTGCTCCAAACCTGGAATCTTGAACGATGCAAAAAAACTTGAATAGTTCATGCTTCTCCGTAAGGTTATGAATCAGTAGTGAGTCCAAAAATGATTAAATTTATTGGAAGAAAAAAATTGTCATTATGGATCCACAGACAGGTTTCGAGCTACTTCCAAACAGAAGCATCTTCTCCACATGGTTGAGCCGAGCTTAACAATTGGCCTCCTTGACAAAAAAACATATATTGCATGCTACCCTGCTAAAATTTTTCGTCAAATTAAACGCAGCGGTAAAAGGCACTATCATAACAATTTTATTGATTTAACCAAGTGTTATTTAATTACATATAGGGATCTATAAAACTCATTTCTACCTCAATTTTAACCTTAAAATGTTGTCAATGTCTCGCTTTGATGAGATTATTTAATTTAGATTTTTTATTTAATAATTTTTTAATTTCTAATAATAGATTACCACAATTTGAATGGTTGAAACATATAATATTTTGTCAGTGAGAAGGAATTTTAGATAACTGCATTTTTTATCTCATTTAATATTGTCGGGTTTATAATACTATAAAAGTGATGAAAATTTAACCACATATTAAGTGTTGAACTGATGACAAATGGTGAAAACTCAATTATGGTAGAACCTTATAAACTCAATTAATGATTTGGTTATGAAATAAATTTGTAACAGAAATTAGTTATAGCAAATAATATTACTCGAGCCATTTACAGCCATTACAGCCTTGGCATCTTACACGGGCTTGCTTCGTTCAAAACCAATTGGGCCTCCATTAAATATTAAAGTGGCTAGAATTTTGTCTCTGACCAATTTACCTGAATTAATTAAATTTTGAACATATAATAATTGTCCATCAATATTAAAAGAGCATCACTAAATTCTACAATAGAATTGATTATTAAAATCATGAAATGCAATGAAATGAAAAAGAAGCAATAATTCTTGGACGTCGAACTCTTAGTGCATTTAATTTCCCAAAAAACAAACAAACAAATGGCTTACACAGTCTTTGCCTAATCACAACCTAAATCTCTTCAGTGCTAATTATTGTCTGATGAGTTGATACCATCCTTAAGCAATAGATTATCTTTAAAATCATTCACATTTGTGAATGCTTCAATTCTATAGAGCCCAACCTAGTGATCATATGTACTTGCACTGCATCAAACCCCAAACACCACTTATTTGAGTGCCTATTAAAAGGCATGTCACTCCTCTTGTATTCCACTTTGTCCCTTGAAAATTTGTCATCTGCTATTTACAAAGCTAAAGAGAAGAGGGGATAGAAAGGAGAATGAACCACGACTTAAAGGTTTACATCAGTATCTGGCCAACGAGGTGCAAGGACTATCTAATGTAGTTTTTTCCCATAAAGGTTTTTTGTTAACTAACAAAGAATCATAGGTTATCCTCCAGTGTACATGAATGGCGTTGACGATGTCCATGACATCACATAAAGTAGGAAAACCACCAAAACCAAAAACACAAGCCAAGATCTGTAATGGTGGCAAAGAATCAGTGTTGACAACATGGCAAATATAAGCAAGGATGCCTGAACAGAGAAGTAGGAAAATCACCAAAACCAAAAACACAAGCCAAGATATGTAATGATGACAAAGAATCAACGTTGACAACATGACAAATATAAGTAGGATGCCTGAACAGGCAAGGGATAAACCATGAAAGCAATCTACAAGAATAGCATAGTGGTGTGTAATGCTAGAACTTGGTGAAATGACAACATTTGCATTTTCCAGTTCTAAAACAGCAAATATGATTAAGAAAAAAAACAACAGATACAAGCAAAAGCGGCTTCAGATTAGCATTATGGCACATTCGTCCTCGCCAACAACAACCCAGGCAGTATATTTCTACCTCGGTGCGCATTAGTTGTCGCAGCTACAGCCTTCTATGCTATCATCAACAGCCTATGCATTACGCAGCACCAAATCAATCACCAACCCAGAACAATACCTAATCAAAACTACAACCATAACAAAACAAACATAAAAGAGCAATACCTAATCAAGCAAACAGAACCCTCACATTAGCTACACTCTACAAACAAAACCCTCACCTAAGACACTTCATGGACTGAGGAAAAAATCCGATTCAGATGGTTCCATAGCACAATAAATTTGAAACAACAAACAGCCCGTAGCTTCCCCAGTTCGGCGAAGCAATCAACAAGAACAGTAGAGCTGGGTAATGTGAAAAATTGGGGAAACGCCTAAATTTTCCGGACAGGGATCCCTTACAATCACAACCAAACACAAAAGCACAAACCCAATCAATCACAAGACATTGCAAGGACCGAGGATAATCAAATAACCAAAACAAAAAAAAAAACCATCTCTTGGGTAAGGTTTTCCTTACAACCAAAACCAAACAAACACAAAAGAACAAACGCAACCAAACAATTTACCCAAAGCAGCTCGCATTGGCTACAACCTACAAACATAACCCTAAACCCTAAGACATAGCATGGATTGAGCCAACAAAACCCAAAAATCAGATCTAGTTTAGCAGCGCATTGAATGAGAAACACAGCTGGTCGTGCAAACGAAGCAACAACACAGAAAGAAGGCTCGTCAACGTTGACAAACAGTGAGTTGGGGTGAAAGTGAAGGAGAGGATAGGGCGGCAGAGAAAGGCGTCATCTTTAGCCATGGCCGCCATCTCATACCAAAAACAAAAAAAATTGATAGAAAAAACAATCGCTTTCCTTATTACGGGAAGCCTACATATATGGATAGGGTTTCTCATTATTTTATATTTTTTCTCTCACAAGTAATTTATACAATTTTTTATTTAAAAAATATTTTTTTACGTTTATTTTATATTATTATTCTGATGGGAAAATCAAGATTAATTATCAGAAAAATGAAAAATACAAAATGTTTAAATTACCCTCACTTAAAAATTAAAACTCATACTCGTGACCATACCAATGTTCAGGCTTGGGATATGTGCTCTTGTAGTTTGGTTCCTTGGATGTTGGGTTAGAAGATTTGGTGGGACTAAAGTCGTAAAAAAAGTCGTGTGATAAAATAAAATATTGCGAGCGAAAAATAACATACAAAATTTTTGCTTAGTTTATTAGGGTTCAGTTTGAATCCCGTCTACGTTGACGGTAAAATCTCAACTTCGGGTTACAGTTTTACTTGCTCGTAGTTTTGCTCGGCTAAGGCTAGTCTCGAGTCAGTTCGGATGAGTTCGAGTGAGACCGATTTTCAAACTATGAGTATATGATCCACATGACTGTATGAGCATGTTATGGAGGCTGAGTATACGTGATATGTAGATGATAGTTTAAATCATATTATAGCAGAATATGAGTTATTAGTATATATACGAGGTGTGTGTGTGTGTGTATATATATATATATATATATATATATATATATATATATATATATTGTATCTATTAGGGAGGGTTTTATGGTTAGATCTAAGTCATTGAAGCGTTTAGTATCCGTTTAAAATTTTTAAAGTATATCATTTACATGTGTTATAGGGATTTTAGATCACCGAATTGCCTGTGTGGGCCCATCATGATTGAGTTGCAAATTTTCACCCAATTGAGTTTAGAATTCCGAGGCCCAATTAAATTTTTTACCTCAATTACTGCTTATAGAGTAACTTTTAGGCTTCAAGTCAGTTTTGACTTTTGTCAGTCTCGATCTGATCTTTCCAACATTATATATTGTGTGTACCATCAGTGGGCATTACTAGGTCTACGAGTTGTTGGACATTCAGATCGTACAAGTGGCAAGACAAAGTGTTCATGTCAGCCCTAGCTTCACCCAGTTATTTTATAGTGATTTTTCCACGATTTTAGATAATTTCCACCCCTAGCGTCGCCGCCACTTCAACTTGCCACCTACGAGTCTCTGACCCGACCTTGGCCACCAGACTAGCACGAGCATGACTGTATCTTAACCGGTTATCAATCCATATATGTCAGCACAACCGGCGCCACCACAATCGCCGCCGATGATGGCTTTTGTTTGCCAATATTCCACCTTCGACACTGCCATTTGAGCCATTTTCTAGCACCAGCAAATCACCTTCAGCCGATCCAACCACCTAGATGGTTGCCCCTCACCGAGATCTTCATTTTGAGACCACCCATGACCACTGTTGTGGGCACGATCACCCTCGGCAATGTCGTCGTACTCGGTGGCAATTCGTTAACTTTTCGGCTATTTTTCGGCCAGTCGGCGGTTGGACTTTGTCGATCGCCACCACCATCGTGTTCCTTATCACCTGAGCCGTTAATCCCGATTAGAAATGATCCCAGCCTTGCCATCTTTGGTGATTTTCGTCGACGGGTACCGCCGGCTCGTTGTCTAGCGCTCATGTCCGCTTGCCCGTCCTTGTTTGTTGGCCCATGCCTGAGTTCTCCCGTCCATGGCCATGTTCGCTTAGCCGACCAAGCCCATTTTTTCAGTAAACCTAGACCGAATTAACTCGCCCCAACTCAGTCTAATTCAGCCATTTGACTCGGTCTAGTTCAACTAATTGACACTGTTGCCTGTTTTCAACCGTTTCTCGACCGATTTCGATAATTCAAGAACTCGTATATTAATTAAGATGCATCTTCACATGATTTAATATGTTTGGATGTTATGATTATTTTCTTTAGTTATTATTTATTTGTTTATTTATTCATTATTATCCACTTCTATTTATTTATATATTTATTGATTATAATGCTTATTTATGAGATTATTTATTAATATTAATGATATATTTACTTATTAATATTAATATTTACTAAATTATATATATATATATATACATATATATATTTATCCATTTGTTCGTTCACGTGTATGTTATTATTTATTTGTATTAATTATGCATTTCTATATTAGATCTATAATATTATTATTCATGATTAATTAATATTAACTATTTATTTATTTATCTATTTATTAAATTTTTATTTATTTATTTATTTATATATTTACTAACGCGAGTATATATTGATATTTACTCGTTAGCCGTGTATTTATATAGTATAATTTTATTATTATTTCATGATTAGAGTATTATTAATTTTATATATTTATTATTTATCTATCTACCCATGAATTAGTTATTTATTTATTTATTTTATCAGTTATTTTCTTTATTATGTCTTGATTTGCGTGCTAAATGTTTAGTTGTAGGTTTGTTTACCATAATTTTGTTTATTGTGATTTTATTGATCATGTGACCATAGACCATGAACATGCACTATATAAAGATGTTATTATTTTACTTAGGAGTGGGATTCGATATAGGTTTCAGAGTCTGAGCTCGCCATAGATAAGACGTCAAGCTTGAAGCGTGGACCACATGTCCGTGAAGACTATTCTCATCTTTATCGTTATAGTCTATTATGGATTTAATTTTTAGATTGTAGCACGTGTGGTTTTTTTATCAGACCACACTTAACATGGGTCATCTAGACTTATTTTACTTTAGGGACTAATAATCTTCGAAGATGAGATCCATCAAGTTATTTTCGAACTAAGATCTACCGCAAATTATTTTCGAGCTTATTTTATAAACCCCTTCACAAGCCTATATATAATTTTATTGAGTTTTCACTGAGACAAGAGATAGTAAAACCGATTCACATATACCCTGAGCGGGTGCACGTGTCATTCATAGTAAACTTTGAATTACTGAGAGAGTTGTTATATTCCCGAAGGATCCTGACAACTTCATATTTTGAGTTCGTTACACCCCGAGAAACGTAGAGGTCTACGAGTACTGTTTAGTACAATGCACGTCTAGACATATAGTTTAAAGGATACTGAAGATGACTGTCTGAGAGTATTCAACCTTTGTGCCCATGGCCAGGAGATGTATAGAGAAAGGAGAGGGCTTAATATATATATACTCGAGTCAGGGTTTTATACTTGCAAACCGATCGGTTCAGTCGTTGGTCCGAGTCGAGTTAGTTTCAGAACACTTGAGACGAGCTAAAACTGGTCATGTGTTATGAGCCATGAGGGCTAAATATACCCGAGTGTATGATGATAATGTGAGTAACACAGCAGGAAAATGAGTGATCAGAATATGCAACAATATGTAAGGTTGTTTAAAATTAAAATTAGGTCATTTATCATGTTAGGATGTGTTAGATAGGATTTTTGGGTGGGTTGATAGGTTTAGAACGTGTTGGCTTATTTATTTGAATATATTTTAATTTATAGAATTTTATCATGTTTATCTAATTTTTTAAAATTTAATTATGAATATTGACTCGATGCGGGAGCAAGTCAAGTTTTAATTACAAGACTACCCCCGACCTCTTCCCTTCTTCTTTTTATTCTCGCCAGCTTCTTCCTCCTCCAAGTTGCCCAGCTTGTTTCCTTTCCCCTTGATCCACCAGTGATTGCCCTCGCCACCGTCGACCATCATCACCCCAG
>JAVDBV010039966.1:0-11169 GCA_032619315.1 Piper longum
GACAATAAAGAAGTTATCAGCTCTGGCCATTGGTTATGAGGCAACTCTATGCCAGCAATCTTAGCAATAACTTGAGATGTTGTTGACCGAGCATCCAGAACAGGAGAAGAAAGGGTCTGCAACAAGCACGCCTTAACCTGGTTCTTCACAAAAACATCCAACGCTAACCACCTCTGTACAAGTTCAAACTTTCTGTGTTGCTCCTTGGCATCTAGGGTGTTTTTTAATATCAAACCAGCCAACTTACGGCTTTCCACCGGTTTCTCATTATTTGCTAATTCACCGGACAAGGCCAAAAAGAAACTTGGCAAATCTTGTTCCTGAAATTGCTTCAATGTTTCCTCAGCCTGCTTTCGAACATTCCCATCAACTGCTTGTGCATTCAACAAAATTTGGGTAACCTCCATTCCCACTGGTTTTCCTGCAAAAAATATAAAAATCAGTTCCCTCTTATATTAAATTGAATCACATAAACTGGCCTCTAGCAACCGATCAAAAAGTCAATCAGTAGCATTCATGGAATCTAATTACCAGTCAGCACCTCAAATCACAATAAAAGTCATCTTTATTTTCCTCCACGAATGTGAAAGTCAAATCAATCACTACTAGATCAATTAATAGTCAATGCTTGAATCGCATTATAATGAAAAAAAAGGAGTTATCGTAATTTTTTTCCACCGATCGGAAAGGCAATCAATCAGTATTTTTATTTTTTAGATCAATGACAAGCCAATGCTCAAACTACCGAAAAAAGAGAGGAAAAAAGAGCGGTCATAATTTTTCCAAACCAATCGTAGGCTATCACTACTATTCATTCAACTCAATAACTAGAATTGTATGCCACACTCAACCATCCCGATTCCCGAATCATTTAATAGATACTAACAATCCCAAACAATAAAGAGAAGAACTAACAAATCATCGAAAAAATTACACAGAGCCAAATCAAGTCGGAGAAGAACCAAGCAACTTCCGATCAGCTCGATAGGCACAATAAACAAACACGGACTATCAATATAAATCAACCAAAACTTGTATGAGCTCGTTCAAAGCTAAATAAACAAAGATCTGGCAAGATCAGTAGTTCAAACAATTAAAAATTCCCAAAAAAATTAATAAACGCTACAACAAGAAAAAGCAGCGAGCTAGATAGTGGGATCTAATCTAATGGAAATTCGCGGGAATCGAATCCAAAAAAACCTCGCCTGCTGCCGTCTTCCTCGACCGCCGCCGCCTCTGCCGCCGCCGCCGCGGTGGTGCGCCGGAGATTGAATTAGGGTTAGAAGGGAAGAAGTGGGAGAGATCGATACGGTTTGGTCGGGCCTAAATGGCCCAGACCGCAACGGTTTAAAACAAACCCGGCCCTCAATTATTAACCCGCTTATAATAAAGCCCTAGCTTTTTTTTTTTTTACTCGTCTCGCTTCAATTTTTATTTTTCATTAGAGTTAGTTCTACTTATTTAATTTAAAATCATTATTATTATTTATTATTTATTATGAAGAAAACGTTAATTTAGAGTACTATAATTTTATCCAAATTATTTTTTTTAATATTGATAAATTTTAATATATTTATAATTTTACCACTCAAATTCCATGCATACTTAATAATGTACATTTAATTTGTTATTTTTACATTTTTTATTTATTATTAAGAAAATTTTAGGGTGTACTGTCTACTGTACTAAGATTTAAAAAATAAATTCTATTTAATTATTAAATTTTTTTACTTATCGAAATTAAAATTACTTTTAATATATGTATATGTCAATAAGTTTTGTTAAAATTAAATATTATTCAATATTTTTATATAAAATAAATACAGTAATATTTTTTGAAATTAATTTTGTATATTTAATACATATTATATTATCAATTAGGCCTTTTTATTCAAATAGGGGAGAAAGTTTTTTATATTACTTAGTGATGGGAGCATGGATGTATGAATCGACCAATTCTGAGTGGAATTGGCTGATTTAAATCGGGTTGGCAGCGTGCCGATCCGATTTTGGGGCCGAATCGGTCGGCCCCGAATCGGCGTCTAAATCGGCCGATTTACCCTGATTTCGACCGATTTAAATCTGATTCGGAATCGAGGTAAATTGAGAAGAATCCGTTTTTGGTAAATGACTAAAATACCCTAGGTATGATATTAATTAAATTATTTAAGCATGGGTGAAATTAGAATTTTGATTTTAAAAACCTAAAATTACCCCGTCTCCCCCACTCCGCCGCCGCGCTTCCACCCTTCGCCGTGCTTCCTCGCCTCTGACCTCAGCTCCGACCGGGCTTCCGGCCCTCACAACCTCACCTCCGACGGGTGGCCGTCCGAACCAAAATTTTTGTAAAGTTGGATTTTTTGTTGAAATTGAAAGTTGTGTTGTGCAAATTGTTATTATGTTGTGATGTGCAAATTGTATGGTATGTGTTGTGCAAATTGTAGGCTATGCTTCACAATTTTTTTTTATTGCTGATTTGGGATTCATGATCAAATTCTTTTCATTGTTGTGTTGTGCAAAATTGTGTGTTGTGCATGCAAATTGCTATGTGCCATGCAAATTGTATGATCAAATTTTTTTGTGCAAAAATTATGTCGTGTTGTGCAAAATTTTGTTCAAATGCTATGTGCCATGCGAATATGTTTTTTCATTTTCTTCATGCGTCCAAATTGCTTGAGCCGTGCAAATTGTCACAGGGAAGATGGATTGTGTGTTGTACAAATTATATGTTGTGCAAATTGTTAGTGCGTGCAAATTGCTTGAGCTGTGTAAAATGTTGTGCTATGCAAATTGTTGATGCGTGCAAATTGCTTGAGCTCTGTAGAAACTGAACAACGGTGTAAATTATATGTTGTACAAATCGTTCACAAATTTGAAATTGGATGCAATACAAAGCAAATTATATGTTGTTCACAAGTGTATGCTATTATTTGAAATTGTACGCTATTCACAAATTCGATAAAAAATTTGCAATTGTATGTTGTACAATTTGGTTGATTCAAGTTTAAAATTCATTTGATTTGTTATATGTCGGATATGAGTGTTTTATATTACAGATCTCATACCAGATTTGTCACATGGAAAATGGATTTTGGATAGGAATATGGCACACCAATTGATACATATAAGAAGCAAGTCATCTGTAACGTTTGCAAAAAACCATAAGTAGAGGGGTATATTACTTCAAGCAATATAGTTGCTGCTTGTAAGAAAGTTCCTCAAGCAGATGCACAAAAAATGAAAATTATTTCAAAAATGTGGAAAAGGCCAAAAAAGAAAAACAAAGGATTAGAGAATAAATAGGGTCTTATGGTTTGAATGACTCAGATATGGAAGAGATGGAAATTCGAGAGTAAAGTGTTGGGTACTCTAAGTCTACTAGGAAGAGGAAGGCACCTATTGTTAAAAGTGGGAAGAAGAATACATCCGGTCAAATGAGAATTTCTACGGCAATAGAAAAGAAAGCAAAAGAGCAATTGCACATAGCCATTGCTCATTTCTTCTATCATTGTGTCATTCCTTTCCATGTTGTAGGCTTGCCTTACTTTCAGAAAATGATTGATGTGGCAGGTAAATACGGTAATCAAAGGATCAAACCTCTAGGCAGAAATTCTTTGTGAGGTAATCTTCTTACTGTTGAAGTCGCTTCCATAAATGCTAGTTTATAGGATATAAAAGTATCTTGGAAGACAATAGGTTGTTCCATCATGTCTGACGAGTGGACCAATCAATCTGGTAGAACTTTGATCAACTTTCTAGTTTACTGCTGATGTGGAAATTATAACACAAGTTCACGTGTCGAATCAAGTAATAAAAGTGATAAGAAAGTATCGTCCCACGATGAATTAGTAATAGAAATTCTCAATTACTAAAACTAATTTAATTAATTATAATTAAATGAAAATAAATTCAAAGAGTGATTAAATTGTGAATTACGACTAAATTAATCTAAAACTGCAATATTTAAATGATAAATTGATTTCAAGACAACAAACCTAGGATATTCAATTTCACTTAGTGCTCTATATGATTAAAGTTATAATTTTTATGTATGAATTGCACATTCGAATCATTAACCACATGAATTAATTATTTATGACATCTCTTATATTCACCATAAACTTATCACTTGCACCTAATTTCTATATCTCTATGAAATTACGTATGCAAAATGATATATTAAGTTCTGCCCTTAACAGTTACCAAGACATATAAGTATATCTCTATCTCATATATGAATCACCTAAAATCGATGAACAAAGGCTATTTTATTCAATGACAAATCTAATTTTTCTATCTCTATACAAGATTAAATCTCTAAATCAATCAATAGATGGCCAATCTAATAATAGCATTAATGAATAAAATAAAACAGATAATCCAAAAACGTAATCACATAAATAAAAATTAATAACCTTTATTAATCTATGCACTAAGTTTCATTGAAAATCCTAGAAAAAAATTTACTCTATAGAATATTCAAATAAACACAAAAAATTCATATGTGATATGAAAGACATCATTAATCACAAAGAAAAATAAATCAGAGTAAGAAAAACTCTTTTGGAGAAAGCGTCTTCTTCTTTTGATCCAACTTCTCCGTCTTCCTTCTCTCTTTTGCATCGTCTCTCAGCCGTCAAGAGTTGTTCTTTTTTTTGTTGTTTCCCTCTATAAAACCCTGATTTAGTTTATAAATGATTCAGCCAAAGATTTCAAATGAGCCCACCATGCAACAATACCCGAATCGCTATAGTGCTCGGGTCGTTGTTACTATAGCGACCAAGTTGAATAGTAACGGTGCTAATGAATAGTAACCGGGCCGAGTTGCTACAGTAGACGTCCTTTCGGAATTTATTTTTTCGCCTAATTTCTCTCCAAATTTGTTCCGGATCGTCTTCTAACTCTTCTACCTTAATAAAACAACATTAATTAGCACTCTTTACACCAAAATCACAATGATTTCTTACATTATTAATAATAAATAATAGACTCTTAAACTAATAAAACTAAAGTAAAAACAACTCGAAATATGACAAAATTCAACATGGAATGCAAAGAATAATAACTCTTTTATAGAGTTATCAACTGCTTAAGAGGAATGTATTTCCTTGGATCAGTTGATAATTAAGACAAAAATAAGGATGCTACATATTTGTTTAGTTTACTGGACAAAGTAGTAGAAGAAGTTGGGGAAGAAAATGTTGTGAAGGTCATTACTGATAACGTTTCGGCATACAAAGCTGTCGGGAAGATGCTATAACATAAGAGACCACATCTATTTTGGACTCCGTGTGCTTCCCATTATATAAACTTGATGCTTAAGGACTTTACAAAAATTAAAAAAATTGGAACATGCATTATGAATGCACAAAAAGTCACCAAACTAATATACAACTACTCATGGTAGTTGCCTCTTATAAGAAATAATTTCACAAATGGGTATGAATTGGTGAGACCTGAGGCTACTCGATTTGCTACTCACATTTTTACGATTGCTAGTTTCCTAGAACATAAGTAGGCATTGAAAAAATTGTTTGTTTCTGAAATGTATTCATCATCGAAGTTTGCCAAAGAGGAGGATGGAATAGCAGCTGAAAATATTGTCTTAAGTGTACATTTTTGCAAGAAGATAGAATTTGTGCATAAAACAATTGAGCCACTTGTTCGTTTTTTGAGATTGGTAGATAGTGATGAAAGACCTTCGATGTCATTTGTTTATGATGAAATGCAAAATACTATCGAAAAAATAGAAGAGGTACATGACATGAAAGTCGAACGATACACGTTATTTGTTGATATCATCACCAAGAGATGGGCAAATTAATTTTGTCATCCTCTTAATAATGCAACATATATGTTTAATCCTCAAACTCGTTATCACTCTGACTCTACCATTGTATGTTCTTATTTGACTTACATACCTTTGTGATTTTTTTAACAATTTCATATTGTTTGGATTGGGAATAATTTTGTAGCCAAGTGAGGTGTATCGTGCATTTAATGATGTCATTTGTCATTTGGAAGTCAACGAGGCAGCTCGATCCATGACATCTTTACAAGTCAAAACAATATTATTATTATTTTTTATAAATAAATGTTTATGTATAACTAAATATGATTACTCATTTTGTTTTAATATTTTGTAGTGGTCCGATTTTGTATCTGCAAAAGGAGATTTTGGACATTCTCTTACAACTACCAATAGAAAAGTCCTTCACCCAGGTAAAATCCACCTTTCTCCAGATTTAATTTTTATAACAAGCTTATAAGTAAATCAATTTGTCAAATGTAACATCATGGTGGGAACAACATGGTATAAGCTACCCTAAACTACAAAAGATAGCTATTAGAATACTTAATCAAACTTCATCATCATCGGGTTGTGAACGTAATTGGAACACTTTCGACCAAGTACATATCAAAAAAAGAAATCGACTTGCAAGAAAGAGAATAAATGATCTTATTTATATTCATTACAACATGCGGGTCAAAGAAAACGAGTTGAGGTGGAGGCATAAATATGATGCAATTAGTGAACATTTAAGTTTAGAAGATTTGTTAGATGAGTGGTTGGAGAACGGGACAACCCATCACCATCGGTATGTTTAAATAAAGCTTACAACACATTCATGATTTATGTATAATTTTTTTTTTAATTGAAATGAATAGGGTATGACTTTTTTTTATGCAGGATGATTTCTTTGGTACCAATATTGGCAACAATGATGGTGAAGACGAAAAGACCTTTGTAGCGAATGAAAGTGGTACCACATTGAAAATTACAATTGGATCGTGTTCTACTGCGTCTGATGGTTTGTCTTTGCCTCTTGAACCTGAGGGAGTTCATATGAGTGAGAGTTTTATGCCTTCTTTTACATAGGGATCTTGTGTTGATGCAGACGATAACTCTACTCTTCCCATTGGTGATAATGATTCAAACTCCGACGATGCTTCAGATGATGAATTAGATGATTTAGTAATCACTATATAAATTTGTGCTGAATATTCATTTTTTGGACTTGTATTAATATCTTGTTATTATTTTATACAACACAAATGATGATATATCAAATGTTATACTTATGACATTGTGGAATTGTGATGTTCTTTTATACTTGTATTAAACTATAAATTTGTGTATTTATGTTGAGAAATTATATAATTATATATTTCAGGTATTTATGTTATCAGTTGTCAAATTTTTGTATATGACCGATTTGGACTGATTCAGGCCGATTCAACTAAACTGATTTCTGTCCGATTTAGACCGATTCTGATGCCGATTTCGACTCCCTCGAAAACCGATTCCGATTCCGATTTATGCAACCATGGATGGGAGAATAAAAACAAATTACCAAGAAAGGGATAATTAATTAAAATTCTAGAACTAGCCTTAAATTTAAAACAAACTAAAAGCTTTTTTAAAGGTGCAGTCGCACACCCTTAGCAAGGGCCGACCACCCCAATGTGGCCGACAATCTGTCCGCCCTCGACTATAGGGTGTGGAGGCCGGATCTGGCTGCCCCATCGTTGAAAATGGTTGTCGGCCGTATGCATTGATGGCAGCCCACGCTTGCAAAGAAAATAATAAAAAAAGCTTGTTGTCGACTTGTGGCAGTGTTAGAGGCAGCTTGATCCAGCCGCTTCCCACCATGGGGAAGCCAGATTATGCTATCCTCATGGTGACAATTTATTTTTACTTTTATTTTTGTATTTCGTTGGTGGGCAACCCCTAATGATGGGTGGTAAGTCAGCTACACCTGAGGATAGGGTGGTCGTATCCGGTCGCCGTAGAACCTCCCCATAGTCATGGGCACCTGGATTGGATCTGGTTGTGATGGCCAGACTGGCCCATGCTAAGGGACAAAAAAAATTTTATTTTTGTTTTTAAGGATTTTAGTATTTTAATTAAATTTTCTCTTTTACAATTGATATTAAAGTCAATCTGAATTGTATTGGGTAAGTTATACTAGAGACATTGGCTAGGATAGTAAATATGGAGCAAATAGGACGTGAACTAAGACGCTAGACATAGTCCAAGTATAAGAATTCAGATAATGGAATTTATTAAGGCAGATAAATTAGAACATTATCAACTTAGTCTAACATTTAATACCTCCTGGTACAAGATCTAATTTATTAGTGAGAAAGTGTGTAATGATCTTTAAATTAGTTAACTAAATTTTTGAATGAATGATTTACGTCTATCATGTTAAACTTTGGATTGAGTTGTTACATCTTATATATTAATCACAAAAAATAGCCATCAATTCTACACTTTTTATCGATGCATACATAATATGATTTTCAATTGAACACTTACAAAATCTCAATTATTTGTGAAAACAAACCCTACACAATGCATTTGTTAATCAAACAGAAAATAACTAAAAAAAATTGATTAAATACTTACAACAAAGACTAATGGTAACTGTGACACTTAATTTAACCATAGTTAAAAATATATAATAAATGAGAACCACAAAAAACACGAGGAGCGAGAAGTCAAAATTGAGCCTTAAGCAATCACAACCTCAAAAGATGAATGAATCAGAGATGGATCCTTAGAGAAATAATTTAATTGCTTTAACTAATGGTCATAATATACAAGAAGAGTCCTACAAATCAACAATAAGAAAAATAAAAAAAATTGCCAAAAAAGGGAATATGTTTTGATATTATAAGATGGAGAAAAAAACAGGTATAATAATAAAAGAGGGAAATTTTATTATAATAACAAAACTATCCCCTCTAAAAAAATTAATTTAAAAAAAAATTAAACTAGCTAGCGGCGATGGCCAAATCCAACCTCAGGCAACCAGATGCAGCCAAGATTGGGCCACGGGCGGCCGTATTCCATCTCCAGACTGTCAACTTTAAAAATAATTACAAAAAAAATACTTTAGGCCAAGATCGGGCCACTGGCGACCATATTCCATCCCCTATCAACTTTAAAAAAAATTACGAAAAAAATACTTGACTACCTCCCACAGTGGTGGAAGCTGACTGCCCTAACTCATTGTCAAATATATATATAAATGGAAGTATTTTAGAAAATTCGGGTATTTTTTCCTTTAGTCTAATAATTAGGCTAGATTTTCCCACCACATGAAAATAAAAAAAAATATTCTTTCATTTCTTGTAAAAAGCTCAAAATAAAAAGGCACACAGATCCATCGCAAAAAATAAAAAGGCAGAAAGATAGATCCTACAAAGTCCAAAAGGCCGCTCATGTATGCTGAGAACTAATTTAGCAATACTTTCTCCCACCGAACAGCTACAAGGTGGAGAACAATATACAACAGGCATATTGCTGATTATGTAAATTTCTTTTTACCTTGTTTATCATTCATTTAAAAAAAGTACACAATAATGGACACCATCAACTTAAAAGTTTGAACTCTAGAAGTACAACCGATCGGGAATACAAATGACTATTCCCACACAATCTTGACTTTGTAGTAAAGAAAGATCACTTTATACAACAAACAAGTAAACTTTTCTGTATGATGAAAACCAGAAAAATTGATGAAAACACTACACACCATAGCCAACCGCCCACTGATGACCAAGATTACAAATGTTCACGAGATAAGGTGAAAATATAATAAAGGATAACAATAAGTAATGATAAAAGGCTCAAAAATAAAAGGGAAAGTAAAGATTTATGTCTCAAATATGAACATAAATGCAATCTCAGAAACCAGCTCCTCGGAAATATAATATGGACTATGAAGAACAAGTCGTTGAAAACATGACAGGTGAATGATGTAGCTTAACAAATGTAGGACTCATAAAATTATGTAAAAAACTAAACAAAAATTTTTTTGAATATACCGCTGACAAACCGCAAGGTGATATTCAACTTGGGATCACCTTGTCGAACTCTTGACCGAGTTATAGCCCACCCAACTTCCCACCTTAGGGCACTCACTGCTCCTATTTACCACAGAAGCCCGCCCCAAACTTGGCATAATTGGCTGGGAATGACAGGATACGGGAAAAATACACAACAAAAAACTTTTTTTTTAAGGATTGCCATTCCAAGAGCTAAATAGAGCTCAGACCAGCCTTCTCGCCCCTTTCTACATAATTTCGCTCAATGGGATGCCCATCACTAAGCATGAAATTCAAAAGTTAGAAGAGGTGGGTGTCCATACCAGCTGGTAATCCTCATCCCATAACAAGCCCCGACTTCATATTACTGACATGCTTGAGTTAGTGACCCTTCAGAACTACCCTTCATCATGGCCACTGACACATGATATGTAATCCCAGACTCCAACTCGACATACCCAACTGCATGCAAGAGACCAATAGAAAATTGGACAAAAAGCATCATCAACCAGAACTAGCACGACTGACAGTAACCAGAGCCCAACCGGCAGATTCTTTAATTAAATGATCATCTGATAACAGACATTCATTCAAGAAATCGTTGCTTGCTACCGACTGACTAATCAAAGGACCTGCATTAGCACCCAATGTATCCGCCAGATCTCCAAGCACGCCTACAGCAGTTTTCATCACAGATTTATCCCTGAGAAACCAAAAACCAAATTAGAAGTAGAAAGAGAAGCATAAGTAAGACGAATAAATAGAAAAAGGAGGGTCTCAGCTAAAGAAAGCGTAAACTCACATATCCTTCTCCATGTATAAACTGTCCAAGAACTGAAGAATGTGTGGTGCGTATGGCATTAGCAATTGAGTCTTCGGTGAGTTCTTAAAACTTTGGAAAATACCAGAATAAGCTTCAAGAATTCCATTCCTCAAAAGGTTAGTATACTCAAGCATCTCATCATCTGCGCCTGACATTTGTGTAGACAGCTCAGCCGCACCTTGGAGCATTGGCATAGCATAAATCAAGTACTTTTCAAAATTCTCACCAATAGCCAGGGCAATATCACCAAAGCATGAAAATATTGGCGGTTTAACAGATCGATGCAATTGATTACTTGAGAGGTCCTTCAGGAGCTGAGTCATGATGCCATCACAATAGGAGAGTATCTTTTCCTCCAAAGCACGACACAAATCACCAACCACCCCTACAGTGATAGCACAGACCTGATATTCCTCAAAATTCTGTAAGCCCATTTCCAAATACGGATAGAACTCATTCATGTACTTTGCAAAATCTGGACCAGTAGCGTATGCAAGAGCTCCAATTGC